>JAVJIF010003854.1:0-47500 GCA_038442645.1 Agave tequilana
TTTAGTAGGCGTTGGCAAGCGTTGGTAAGCTTGTAAGTCCGTTGGTAAGCCCGTTGAGATTAGGGTGTTCCAGGCATTGTGTTCCCGTGTTCCAGTCTACTGAAAGGTCAAACCCCATCAGTTAGTTACATACTAGTGATGACCAATATTGTTAGAAGAATGTTTCTAGGTTCCAGTTCGACCTCAGGATCAAACAGAAAGGTAGTAAGAAGTAGAGAAGATATAGTTCATGAAGATTTTTTAGAATGGAAAATTCCTAATGAAAGAATAGAAAATATTTATAGTATAGGTACCTTTGATTTTAAAACTTCATACGCTATAAAAATCCATGAAGAAACATTCAATATTCAGAATAAATCTCAAACCATTCATCTATTATCCAAACTTGCATTAAAGAATTCATTAAAAAAGGATTCCGTTATATTCATTTTGGGCTAGTACAGGTAGCCATCAAACCACTAGTTCACACTGGTGTAGATATTCCTGTCTACACAGCCCTAAGAGACAAAAGATTAAAAAGATACAAATCATCCATCTTATCTATGATTCAAACAAATATATGTAATGGACCAGTATACTTCAACTGTATGCCTAATTACTCAGTATCTTTAACAGATCCATCGTTCCTAAATTCATTAATCTTAGACGTCCACTTGCAAGGTGATGAATTTGAAAGATTCACCGAACAAGTATCGGTTATGTACAAACTATATTATAAATTAATGAGTTCCCAAATGAACCCAAAGTTCAAAATGATAGGTTCCTCTACTCAAGAAGAAACTGTTATCCTCCAGATAGAAGCAGAACAGTCAAAGACTTTTGTTCCCAAAAGACTAAAATGGGATGAGATAACCATTTTAGAAGAATTCAAAATAGAGAACCCTCAGACCCCTAGAGACATAGAGAGGACTGAAATCTCAGATATAATAGAAGAAGACGACGGAACAGTATTAATTAGATTCAACTCTGTAAGAGAAAGACCTTCAACCTCCTTTAGATATGTTGAACCCAGTAGAAATTCATGTTCTGAATATTCACTCCAACAACCCATCAGAGTATTCCATAAATCACCCCTTCCAGAAGTTAATCAAGAAAACTACTCTCCTACGTCATCCCAAATGAGACCAGATTTTACTGGAGAAATCAATATGATTAAAAAACCATTCATTAGTGACAGTTTTAGACTTATGCAACAATTCCGAGAAGAATCCAAACATTTTAATTGGTTCTCAAAGCTCCATAGGACTTACCAAGAACAATTAATAAAAAATTGGGTCACTGATATAAACGAACATGAAATCAATTTTAACTTTGAAATATGGTTACAATATTACTTAGTAAAACAAGGCATAGAAGATCCTTATAATCAATCCCAAATTAATGTTCAGACCAGCCTATACAAAAAATGGCAACTGACAGATGGAAACATTGTGACTTCACTCCATCCTCCATTACAATCTATCAAGATTCCAACCAATGAAGGAGAAGTAACCGCTTCACCTTTCAAAAGAGGGAAAAGTAATAACGAACCAATAAACATAGAAGATATTAAAAAGGTATATCATCAAAACAATTATTCAAACCAATTGCTACACACCATAGCGCATCAAGTTGATTCCATATCCACAGAGATCAAAGGAATTCAAAAGGAGTCAAAATCTAAATTCCCACTAAGTTATTCAGCACCACATTTCCAGCCAACAGGTTTACCTGTAGAAAATGTCCGACCAATGAACTTATTAGAACAAATAACTCAAGCCTTAGAAAAAATTAATGAAAGCATTCCAAGTACGTCAAAAATAAATACTATAGAAGAACAAGATGATTCAGAATCAGAATCTACAGATAGCTCAGATAATTCATTAGTACAACAAATAAGCCAAATAGAAGACGATATTCAGGAAACAAATCCAAATCAAAAAATTAATCGTATTAATACCAGATATAAGAAAAACAACAATTCATATAGAAATAATTGGAAAACCGACTACAATAATGACTGGCGAAAAGGCCAAACTAGGAATTATTACCCTAGGCCAACACCTCCAGACATCCAATATGAAGAAAAGGCTATATTCAAATCAAGCTATGATGGCACTTCTGTCTACGAGTGGAATATAGACGGAAAGAGTGAGTATGAAATACTCAATACATTACAAGAAATAGGTATGGTAGTAACAGCCTATAAAACAAATCGATTACCTGAACAAAATGCTACGGTCTACATAGTCACTGGTTTTACTGGACAACTAAAATATTGGTGGGATAACTCATTAACCCTAGAAGAAAAACAAACAATTCTGAATCATGAAATAGAAGTAGAAGACGCTCAAGGAACAATTACAAAGAAAAATGATTCTGTCAGTTTTCTCATAGTTACTATAGCAACACACTTTGTAGGAAATCCTGCTGAAGAATTAGGATCTTTACAAATATCCCTTACTAATTTAAAATGTCCGACCCTTTCTGACTTCAGATGGTATAAAGATATGTTCCTAACCTATGTATTAAAACGATCGGATTCAACTAAATCATTTTGGAAGGAAAAATTCATAACAGGACTACCCAGTTTGTTTTCACAAAGAGTTTTTACAAACATTAAAAAGGCTATGGGAGTTGAAGATGATAATGCTGATTTTAGCACTATTACATATGGTCAACTATTTGCATTTGTTAAAAAAGAAGCTCTACAAGCCTGCCAAGAGTTAAAATTCCAAGCCAAGTATGGTAACAAGAGAAAAGAAATGGGCTCCTTCTGTGAAGCATTGGTATTACAAGGATAAGGGCCCCCTCTATTGAAAAAAGGCGCAATCAAAAGATGAGCCATTACAAGAATTATAAGACAAGAAGACGAGACTATCCTCAAAATCCTAAAATAAGAAAACGTGACTATTCTCAAAAACATTCAAATGAAAACTACTACCAAAATAAATCCAGGCCAATTACTTGCTACAAATGTGGGAAAACTGGCCACATAGCAAGTAAATGCAAATCAAAAGAAAAGAAAAAAATCTGATAATAATAATAAAATTAATGAAATCATAGATAATATGACAGACTTAGACTACAATATAAGGAAGAAACTTAAGGAAAGATTCCAAACCATCTCCGAGATCAATGAAATATCCGATGATGATGAATATTATAACTCATCAAGCTCTAGCGACTCCGATTGTAAGTGTAAAACAATCAATATGATCAAGGAAAATACTTCCAAAACAAGTAATTCAGCGAAAAAGTCAAAAGAATTAATATTCGACATGATACAACAGATTCCTGATTTAAAAACACAAAAAGAGCATCTAGAAAAATTAAGAACTCTAATAATTAATGAAGAAGAAGAAAAGGATAATTTAACCCAACCTTTCAGCATTTCAAAACTTTTTGAAACTTATCCAATAAATACTACTTTAGAAACCAAACCAAATGACATTCGTAAACTCCAAACAGATATACAACTCCTAAAAGATGAAATCAGATTCATTAAGGAAAATCTACGACAAATAGAAACAAGAAATCTAGCATATGAAACGCAGATGTGCCTTGTCCAAAACCAAATTGATAAAACAAAAGAAAAACCTACTGTATCAGAATCATTGGAAGAACCGCTTCCCTTTTCCCTGAATGAAATAAATATTTCAACCAATTGTCCATCTAACCTTGAATTCATCACCACCATTGAAAAATTCAATTACAAAAAATGGTTCATATTCATAACCCTGGCCATCAATGATTCAAAACTAACCCTTACAGCAATGATTGATTCAGGAGCCGACCACAGTGTAATTAGGAACGGTATACTTCCAACAAATAATTATGAACCCACAAAAGAAAAATTAATCACAGCAAATGATTCACCTTTAAAGGTTATGGGAAAAATAACAAAAATATCAATATGCAATGACAACATTTGTTTCAAACATCAATTCATTGTTATTAAAAATTTGAATACCGATATAATATTAGGAATACCATTTTTAACTCAAATTTATCCATTCTGGGTGGATTCAAAAGGATTAGGTACAAAAATCATGGGACAAGACATCATATTCAGATTTATATCTCCAGTCCAGTCCAAAAATTTAAATACCCTACAAAATGATACAATTTATCATAGCATAAACCTGATTCATAGAAAAGAATCATTGCATTCTGCATACATTCATTCCATTCAAACAACGTCCCCATATAACCCTTGGACAAAGGAAAGTCTCCAATCTAGAAGACAGTCAATCCTAAAGATTATGAAAGAAAAATCTCATCTCTTTCAACCTCTCCCATTCAAAGTCACAACAGATTCCAAGTCCTTGGTAACTTTCCTCCTCTTCCCTTTGCTGTAACAACTCCTACAAAGACCCAAAATACTCCACGGCCCCAATCCGATTCGTCTCCATATTTCATCAAGAAAAATCCTGAGTATTTAATCCTCACCAACTTCACTGAGATTCCTGACTACAAACACTTTGTTCATTCATAAATAAACTCCTACCAGCCGGCTGCCAGTGGCTTCCAGATGATCCACTGAAAACCCAAAGATACTATGAACTAGTCCTCATTGACTCTGGTTCAATAGAGCTTTATCATACCATGGATAAGAGCAATCCAGACAGGATCTCTTACTCCAAGTGCGTCATCAAGAAAATAATTCGGCCAATAGAATGGGCATCTCTTGCTACCACAAAAGAATTCACAGTCAACTACATTCCAAAGGATATACTTATCATGACTACAGAATGGCCTGGTGTCGGGCATTCCTCCTCAGACCCTTCGATCATTCATGGTTCTTCACCTTCCATACCAATTGCCAAGAAGAATTCCCAGTATGGTTCTATGAATGGTGGCAGTCATACGGGCCTACAACCAATATACTACCACCAACAGCACTCAAAGGCTTCAACAGGTACCTTTTCCAAGCCAAAGGATTGCATTACATCAAAACAGTCCAATACTACAAAGAATTCAAAGTACCATGGATTTTCTGCTGGAGCTACCAAATCACCCAACACTACAATGCTACAGACAAATTCCCAATGAGTTTAGTCCGGGAATTCAAAATCAAATGGTGGGACAAGTTCAACCAAAATCTATGCTCAGAATCAACGGTTGGCGAGTTCCTCATCTCAGGCAAAAAATTCCAACATCAAATTCAACAAGTCTCTAAGCACCCGGACTCTCCAAAACCCTTTCAAAAAGCTTCAACAACAATTCAAGAAGATTCAGACTCCGAGGATGAATTTCAACAATTTTTAAAATTCTAGGAATTCAAAAAGATGCAAAAGCAAATCGCCAAATCACGAACCAGCTCTACTGCATCCTCTTCACCCATTGATCCAACACTTGACCCAATAGGGGGTCAGGATCCATTTGATATGTAAAAAAAAAAAAAGAGAGAGAGAGAGACAGCTTCACCAGCAAAATTCACCATTCCAATAAAAGATCAGCACTCAAGGGTCAGCACTCTCCAACAAAGGACGATCTCCGACAAAGGACGACATGACTCAACGACAGATTCCTCTCCGACAAAAGACGACATGACTCAAAAGCAGATTCCTCCCCGACAAAGGACGATGTGACTCAAAGACAGATTCGTCTCCAACAAAGGACGACATGATTCCTCTCCGACAAAGGACGATGTGACTCAAAGACAGATTCCTCTCCAACAAAGGACGACATGATTCCTCTCCGACAAAGAACGATGTGACTCAAAGACAGCGTCCTCTCCAAAGGACGACATGACTTAAAAGTGACAGATTCCTCCCGACAAAGGATGACATGACTCAAAGTGACAGATTCCTCTCCGACAAAGGACGATGTGACTCAAAGACAGCGTCCTCTCCAAAGGACGACATGACTCAAAAGTGACAGATTCCTCCCCGACAAAGGATGACATGACTCAAAGTGATAGATTCCTCTCTGACAAAGGACGAAATGACTCAAAGCGGATTCCTCCCCGACAAAAGACTAAGAAAAGACAAGATTCCTCACCAACTCATCAAGAGGACTCGACTCTCCCCCTATAAAATGGAGGCCTCCTCATCCATTCAAGACAGAGCTAAAAACAAGAGCAGAAGATAGAGCAAAATTTAGTAGAGTTCCACTTTGTAATCTTCCTTTTCTCCTCAGAATTCCAAGTTGTATTCAAGTTGCTTCCTGTATCCAAAGACACTTAATTCAAGCCAAGTTTCTGTAAGCTCACACCTTTGCAATTTATTAATATTTCATCCTTTACTCCAATTTTAAGCATTCCATATTAAGTAGAGTTTGCATTCATCTTATCGATCAAAAGCTCACACAACAGGGTTGCATTGCGCACCTCCAACTCATTTTAAGAGGAATCAAGGAGGCAGAAGTACAGAACCCGTCACAGGGTATTCGGCTTCTAGTCCTGTTACGAGCGATTGTTCATACATACTCACTACGCATTAATTACTGTTCACAGATCACTGTTCACAATTACTGTTCACAATTACTATTCACAATTACTGTTCACAATTACTATTCACAATTACTGTTCACAGGTCACTGTTCATAATTACTGTTCATACATACGGTACTATTCATACCAGGGGGAGCCCAGGGGTCAGGACAGGCTGGGAGTAGAGGTAGATACGATATAGACTAAAGATTTCTTTAGAACTTTGAATTTATGTTGTGTATGAACAGTACCGTATGTATGACTAGTACCGTATGTATGAACAGTAATATGAACAGTGACCTGTGAACAGTAATTGTGAATAGTAATTGTGAACAGTAATTGTGAATAGTAATTGTGAACAGTAATTGTGAACAGTGATCTGTGAACAGTAATTAATGCGTAGTGAGTATGTATGAACGATCGCTCGTAACAGGACTAGAAGCCGAATACCCTGTGACGGGTTCTGTACTTCTCCCTCCTTGATTCCTCTTAAAATGAGTTGGAGGTGCGCAATGCAACCCTGTTGTGTGAGCTTTTGATCGATAAGATGAATGCAAACTCTACTTAATATGGAATGCTTAAAATTGGAGTAAAGGATGAAATATTAATAAATTGCAAAGGTGAGAGCTTACAGAAACTTGGCTTGAATTAAGTGTCTTTGGATACAGGAAGCAACTTGAATACAACTTGGAATTCTGAGGAGAAAAGGAAGATTACAAAGTGGAACTCTACTAAATTTTGCTCTATCTTCTGCTCTTGTTTTTTAGCTCTGTCTTGAATGGATGAGGAGGCCTCCATTTTATAGGGGGAGAGTCGAGTCCTCTTGATGAGTTGGTGAGGAATCTTGTCTTTTCTTAGTCTTTTGTCGGGGAGGAATCCGCTTTGAGTCATTTCGTCCTTTGTCAGAGAGGAATCTATCACTTTGAGTCATGTCATCCTTTGTCGGGGAGGAATCTGTCACTTTTGAGTCATGTCGTCCTTTGGAGAGGACGCTGTCTTTGAGTCACATCGTCCTTTATCGGAGAGGAATCTGTCACTTTGAGTCATTTCATCCTTTGTCGGGGAGGAATCTGTCACTTTTGAGTCATGTCGTCCTTTGGAGAGGACGCTGTCTTTGAGTCACATCGTTCTTTGTCAGAGAGGAATCATGTCGTCCTTTGTTGGAGAGGAATCTGTCTTTGAGTCACATCGTCCTTTGTCGGAGAGGAATCATGTCGTCCTTTGTTGGAGAGGAATCTGTCTTTGAGTCACATCGTCCTTTGTCGGGGAGGAATCTGCTTTTGAGTCATGTCGTCTTTTGTCGGAGAGGAATCTGTCGTTGAGTCATGTCGTCCTTTGTCGGAGATCGTCCTTTGTTGGAGAGTGCTGACCCTTGAGTGCTGATCTTTTGTTGGAATGGTGAATTTTGCTGGTGAAGTTGTCTCTCTCTCTCTCTTTTTTTTTTTTTACATATCAAATGGATCCTGACCCCCTATTGGGTCAAGTGTTGGATCAATGGGTGAAGAGGATGCAGTAGAGCTGGTTCGTGATTTGGCGATTTGCTTTTGCATCTTTTTGAATTCCTGGAATTTTAAAAATTGTTGAAATTCATCCTCGGAGTCTGAATCTTCTTGAATTGTTGTTGAAGGTTTTTGAAAGGGTTTTGGAGAGTCCGGGTGCTTAGAGACTTGTTGAATTTGATGTTGAAATTTTTTGCCTGAGATGAGGAACTCGCCAACCGTTGATTCTGAGCATAAATTTTGGTTGAACTTGTCCCACCATTTGATTTTGAATTCCCAGACTAAACTCATTGGGAATTTGTCTGTAGCATTGTAGTGTTGGGTGATTTGGTAGCTCCAGCAGAAAATCCATGGTACTTTGAATTCTTTGTAGTATTGGACTGTTTTGATGTAATGCAATCCTTTGACTTGGAAAAGGTACCTGTTGAAGCCTTTGAGTGCTGTTGGTGGTAGTATATGGTTGTAGGCCCGTATGACTGCCACCATTCATAGAACCATACTGGGAATTCTTCTTGGCAATTGGTATGGAAGGTGAAGAATCATGAATGATCGAAGGGTCTGAGGAGGAATGCCCGATACCAGGCCATTCTGTAGTCATGATAAGTATATCCTTTGGGAATGTAGTTGACTGTGAATTCTTTTGTGGTAGCAAGAGATGCCCATTCTATTGGCCGAATTATTTTCTTGATGACGCACTTGGAGTAAGAGATCCTGTCTGGATTGCTCTTATCCATGGTATGATAAAGCTCTATTGAACCAGAGTCAATGAGGACTAGTTCATAGTATCTTTGGGTTTTCAGTGGAACATCTGGAAGCCACTGGCAGCCGGCTGGTAGGAGTTTATTTATGAATGAACAAAGTGTTTTGTAGTCAGGAATCTCGGTGAAGTTGGTGAGGATTAAATACTCAGGATTTTTCTTGATGAAATATGGAGACGAATCGGATTGGGGCCGTGGAGTATTTTGGGTCTTTGTAGGAGTTGTTACAGCAAAGGGAAGAGGAGGAAAGTTACCAAGGACTTGGAATCTGTTGTGACTTTGAATGGGAGAGGTTGAAAGAGATGAGATTTTTATTTCATAATCTTTAGGATTGACTGTCTTCTGGATTGGAGACTTTCCTTTGTCCAAGGGTTATATGGGGACGTTGTTTGAATGGAATGAATGTATGCAGAATGCAATGATTCTTTTCTATGAATCAGGTTTATGCTATGATAAATTGTATCATTTTGTAGGGTATTTAAATTTTTGGACTGGACTGGAGATATAAATCTGAATATGATGTCTTGTCCCATGATTTTTGTACCTAATCCTTTAAATCCACCCAGAATGGATAAATTTGAGTTAAAAATGGTATTCCTAATATTATATCGGTATTCAAATTTTTAATAACAATGAATTGATGTTTGAAACAAATGTTGTCATTGCATATTGATATTTTTGTTATTTTTCCCATAACCTTTAAAGGTGAATCATTTGCTGTGATTAATTTTTCTTTTGTGGGTTCATAATTATTTGTTGGAAGTATACCGTTCCTAATTACACTGTGGTCGGCTCCTGAATCAATCATTGCTGTAAGGGTTAGTTTTGAATCATTGATGGCCAGGGTTATGAATATGAACCATTTTTTGTAATTGAATTTTTCAATGGTGGTGATGAATTCAAGGTTAGATGGACAATTGGTTGAAATATTTATTTCATTCAGGGAAAAGGGAAGCGGTTCTTCCAATGATTCTGATGCAGTAGGTTTTTCTTTTGTTTTATCAATTTGGTTTTGGACAAGGCACATCTGCGTTTCATATGCTAGATTTCTTGTTTCTATTTGTCGTAGATTTTCCTTAATGAATCTGATTTCATCTTTTAGGAGTTGTATATCTGTTTGGAGTTTACGAATGTCGTTTGGTTTGGTTCCTAAAGTAGTATTTATTGGATAAGTTTCAAAAAGTTTTGAAATGCTGAAAGGTTGGTTAAATTATCCTTTTCTTCTTCTTCATTAATTATTAGAGTTCTTAATTTTTCTAGATGCTCTTTTTGTGTTTTTAAATCAGAAATCTGTTGTATCATGTCGAATATTAATTCTTTTGACTTTTTCGCTGAATTACTTGTTTTGGAAGTATTTTCCTTGATCATATTGATTGTTTTACACTTACAATCGGAGTCGCTAGAGCTTGATGAGTTATAATATTCATCATCATCGGATATTTCATTGATCTCGGAGATGGTTTGGAATCTTTCCTTAAGTTTCTTCCTTATATTGTAGTCTAAGTCTGTCATATTATCTATGATTTCATTAATTTTATTATTATTATCAGATTTTTTTTTTTTCTTTTGATTTGCATTTACTTGCTATGTGGCCAGTTTTCCCACATTTGTAGCAAGTAATTGGCCTGGATTTATTTTGGTAGTAGTTTTCATTTGAATGTTTTTGAGAATAGTCACGTTTTCTTGTTTTAGGATTTTGAGGATAGTCTCGTCTTCTTGTCTTATAATTCTTGTAATGGCTCATCTTTTGATTGCGCCTTTTTTCAATAGAGGGGGCCCTTATCCCTGTAATACCAAATGCTTCACAGAAGGAGCCCATTTCTTTTCTCTTGTTACCATACTTGGCTTGGAATTTTAACTCTTGGCAGGCTTGTAGAGCTTCTTTTTTAACAAATGCAAATAGTTGACCATATGTAATAGTGCTAAAATCAGCATTATCATCTTCAACTCCCATAGCCTTTTTAATGTTTGTAAAAACTCTTTGTGAAAACAAACTGGGTAGTCCTGTTATGAATTTTTCCTTCCAAAATGATTTAGTTGAATCTGATCGTTTTAATACATAGGTTAGGAACATATCTTTATACCATCTGAAGTCAGAAAGGGTCGGACATTTTAAATTAGTAAGGGATATTTGTAAAGATCCTAATTCTTCAGCAGGATTTCCTACAAAGTGTGTTGCTATAGTAACTATGAGAAAACTGGCAGAATCATTTTTCTTTGTAATTGTTCCTTGAGCGTCTTCTACTTCTATTTCATGATTCAGAATTGTTTGTTTTTCTTCTAGGGTTAATGAGTTATCCCACCAATATTTTAGTTGTCCAGTAAAACCAGTGACTATGTAGACCGTAGCATTTTGTTCAGGTAATCGATTTGTTTTATAGGCTGTTACTGCCATACCTATTTCTTGTAATGTATTGAGTATTTCATACTCACTCTTTCCGTCTATATTCCACTCGTAGACAGAAGTGCCATCATAGCTTGATTTGAATATAGCCTTTTCTTCATATTGGATGTCTGGAGGTGTTGGCCTAGGGTAATAATTCCTAGTTTGGCCTTTTCGCCAGTCATTATTGTAGTCGGTTTTCCAATTATTTCTATATGAATTGTTGTTTTTCTTATATCTGGTATTAATACGATTAATTTTTTGATTTGGATTTGTTTCCTGAATATCGTCTTCTATTTGGCTTATTTGTTGTACTAATGAATTATCTGAGCTATCTGTAGATTCTGATTCTGAATCATCTTGTTCTTCTATAGTATTTATTTTTGACGTACTTGGAATGCTTTCATTAATTTTTTCTAAGGCTTGAGTTATTTGTCCTAATAGGTTCATTGGTTGGACATTATCTATAGGTAGACTTGTTGGCTGGAAATGTGGTGCTGAATAACTTAGTGGGAATTTAGATTTTGACTCCTTTTGAATTCCTTTGATCTCTGTGGATATGGAATCAACTTGATGCGCTATGGTGTGTAGCAATTGGTTTGAATAATTGTTCTGATGATATACCTTTTAATGTCTTCTATGTTGACTGGTTCGTTGCTATTTTTTCCTCTTTTGAAAGGTGAAGCGGTTACTTCTCCTTCATTGGTTGGAATCTTGATAGATTGTAATGGAGGATGGATTGAAGTCACGATGTTTCCATCTGTCAGTTGCCATTTTTTGTATAGGCTGGTCTGAACATTAATTTGGGATTGATTGTAAGGATCTTCTATGCCTTGTTTTACTAAGTAATATTGTAACCATATTTCAAAGTTAAAATTGATTTCATGTTTGTTTATATCAGTGACCCAATTTTTGATTAATTGTTCTTGGTAAGTCTTATGGAGCTTTGAGAACCAATTAAAATGTTTGGATTCTTCTCGGAATTCTTGCATGAGTCTAAAACTGTCACTAATGAATGATTTTTTAATCATATTAATTTCTCCAGTAAAATCTGGTCTCATTTGGGATGACGTAGGAGAGTAGTTTTCTTGATTAACTTCTGGAAGGGGTGACTTATGGAATACTCTAATGGGTTGTTGGAGTGAATATTCAGAACATGAATTTCTACTGGGTTCAACATATCTAAAGGAGGTTGAAGGTCTTTCTCTTACAGAGTTGAATCTAATTAATACTGTTTCGTCGTCTTCTTCTATTATATCTGAGATTTCAGTCCTCTCTATGTCTCTAGGGGTCTGAGGGTTCTCTATTTTGAATTCTTCTGGAATGGTTATCTCATCCCATTTTAGTCTTTTGGGAACAAAAGTCTTTGACTGTTCTGCTTCTATCTGGAGGATAACAGTTTCTTCTTGAGTAGAGGAACCTATCATTTTGAACTTTGGGTTCATTTGGGAACTCATTAATTTATAATATAGTTTGTACATAACCGATACTTGTTCGGTGAATCTTTCAAATTCATCACCTTGCAAGTGGACGTCTAAGATTAATGAATTTAGGAACGATGGATCTGTTAAAGATACTGAGTAATTAGGCATACAGTTGAAGTATACTGGTCCATTACATATATTTGTTTGAATCATAGATAAGATGGATGATTTGAATCTTTTTAATCTTTTGTCTCTTAGGGCTGTGTAGATAGGAATATCTACACCAGTGTGAACTAGTGGTTTGATGGCTACCTGTACTAGCCCAAAATGAATATAACGGAATCCTTTTTTAATGAATTCTTTAATGCAAGTTTGGATAATAGATGAATGGTTTGAGATTTATTCTGAATATTGAATGTTTCTTCATGGATTTTTATAGCGTATGAAGTTTTAAAATCAAAGGTACCTATACTATAAATATTTTCTATTCTTTCATTAGGAATTTTCCATTCTAAAAAATCTTCATGAACTATATCTTCTCTACTTCTTACTACCTTTCTGTTTGATCCTGAGGTCGAACTGGAACCTAGAAACATTCTTATAACAATATTGGTCATCACTAGTATGTAACTAACTGATGGGGTTGACCTTTCAGTAGACTGGAACACGGGAACACAATGCCTGGAACACCCTAATCTCAACGGGCTTACCAACGGACTTACAAGCTTACCAACGCTTGCCAACGCCTACTAAAATCCAACAGGTCAATTGTTACCTACTTTTGCTAACCAACAAGCAAGAAACTTGAATGAACATAAATTCAAGTTTCTTGCTTGTGTTCCCGTGTTTCAGTAGACTGGAACACAGGAACACAATGCCTGGAACACCCTAATCTCAACGGGCTTACCAACGGACTTACAAGCTTACCAACGCTTGCCAACGCCTACTAAAATCCAACAGGTCAATTGTTACCTACTTTTGCTAACCAACAAGCAAGAAACTTGGCTCTGATACCAGGGGGGAGCCCAGGGGTCAAGACAGGCTGGGAGTAGAGGTAGATACGATATAGACTAAAGATTTCTTTAGAACTTTGAATTTATGTTGTGTATGAACAGTACCGTATGTATGAATAGTACCGTATGTATGAACAGTAATTATGAACAGTGACCTGTGAACAGTAATTGTGAATAGTAATTGTGAACAGTAATTGTGAATAGTAATTGTGAACAGTAATTGTGAACAGTGATCTGTGAACAGTAATTAATGCGTAGTGAGTATGTCTGAACGATCGCTCGTAACAGGACTAGAAGCCGAATACCCTGTGACGGGTTCTGTACTTCTGCCTCCTTGATTCCTCTTAAAATGAGTTGGAGGTGCGCAATGCAACCCTGTTGTGTGAGCTTTTGATCGATAAGATGAATGCAAACTCTACTTAATATGGAATGCTTAAAATTGGAGTAAAGGATGAAATATTAATAAATTGCAAAGGTGAGAGCTTACAGAAACTTGGCTTGAATTAAGTGTCTTTGGATACAGGAAGCAACTTGAATACAACTTGGAATTCTGTGGAGAAAAGGAAGATTACAAAGTGGAACTCTACTAAATTTTGCTCTATCTTCTGCTCTTGTTTTTTAGCTCTATCTTGAATGGATGAGGAGGCCTCCATTTTATAGGGGGAGAGTCGAGTCCTCTTGATGAGTTGGTGAGGAATCTTGTCTTTTCTTAGTCTTTTGTCGGGGAGGAATCCGCTTTGAGTCATTTCGTCCTTTGTCAGAGAGGAATCTATCACTTTGAGTCATGTCATCCTTTGTCGGGGAGGAATCTGTCACTTTTGAGTCATGTCGTCCTTTGGAGAGGACGCTATCTTGAGTCACATCGTCCTTTGTCGGAGAGGAATCTGTCACTTTGAGTCATGTCATCCTTTGTCGGGGAGGAATCTGTCACTTTTGAGTCATGTCGTCCTTTGGAGAGGACGCTGTCTTTGAGTCACATCGTTCTTTGTCGGAGAGGAATCATATCGTCCTTTGTTGGAGAGGAATCTGTCTTTGAGTCACATCGTCCTTTGTCGGAGAGGAATCATGTCGTCCTTTGTTGGAGAGGAATCTGTCTTTGAGTCACATCGTCCTTTGTCGGGGAGGAATCTGCTTTTGAGTCATGTCGTTTTTTGTCGGAGAGGAATCTGTCGTTGAGTCATGTCGTCCTTTGTCGGAGATCGTCCTTTGTTGGAGAGTGCTGACCCTTGAGTGCTGATCTTTTGTTGGAATGGTGAATTTTGCTGGTGAAGCTGTCTCTCTCTCTCTCTCTCTCTTTTTTTTTTTTTTTTTTTTACATATCAAATGGATCCTGACCCCCTATTGGGTCAAGTGTTGGATCAATGGGTGAAGAGGATGCAGTAGAGTTGGTTCGTGATTTGGCGATTTGCTTTTGCATCTTTTTAAATTCCTGGAATTTTAAAAATTGTTGAAATTCATCCTCGGAGTCTGAATCTTCTTGAATTGTTGTTGAAGCTTTTTGAAAGGGTTTTGGAGAGTCCGGGTGCTTAGAGACTTGTTGAATTTGATGTTGGAATTTTTTGCCTGAGATGAGGAACTCGCCAACCGTTGATTCTGAGCATAGATTTTGGTTGAACTTGTCCCACCATTTGATTTTGAATTCCCGGACTAAACTCATTGGGAATTTGTCTGTAGCATTGTAGTGTTGGGTGATTTGGTAGCTCCAGCAGAAAATCCATGGTACTTTGAATTCTTTGTAGTATTGGACTGTTTTGATGTAATGCAATCCTTTGGCTTGGAAAAGGTACCTGTTGAAGCCTTTGAGTGCTGTTGGTGGTAGTATATTGGTTGTAGGCCCGTATGACTGCCACCATTCATAGAACCATACTGGGAATTCTTCTTGGCACTTGGTATGGAAGGTGAAGAACCATGAATGATCGAAGGGTCTGAGGAGGAATGCCCGATACCAGGCCATTCTGTAGTCATGATAAGTATATCCTTTGGGAATGTAGTTGACTGTGAATTCTTTGTGGTAGCAAGAGATGCCCATTCTATTGGCCGAATTATTTTCTTGATGACGCACTTGGAGTAAGAGATCCTGTCTGGATTGCTCTTATCCATGGTATGATAAAGCTCTATTGAACCAGAGTCAATGAGGACTAGTTCATAGTATCTTTGGGTTTTCAGTGGATCATCTGGAAGCCACTGGCAGCTGGCTGGTAGGAGTTTATTTATGAATGAACAAAGTGTTTTGTAGTCAGGAATCTCGGTGAAGTTGGTGAGGATTAAATACTCAGGATTTTTCTTGATGAAATATGGAGACGAATCGGATTGGGGCCGTGGAGTATTTTGGGTCTTTGTAGGAGTTGTTACAGCAAAGGGAAGAGGAGGAAAGTTACCAAGGACTTGGAATCTGTTGTGACTTTGAATGGGAGAGGTTGAAAGAGATGAGATTTTAATTTCATAATCTTTAGGATTGACTGTCTTCTGGATTGGAGATTTTCTTTTGTCCATTATGAATCTGTGGTAAAGAATCCAAGGGTTATATGGGGACGTTGTTTGAATGGAATGAATGTATGCAGAATGCAATGATTCTTTTCTATGAATCAGGTTTATGCTATGATAAATTGTATCATTTTGTAGGGTATTTAAATTTTTGGACTGGACTGGAGATATAAATCTGAATATGATGTCTTGTCCCATGATTTTTGTACCTAATCCTTTTGAATCCACCCAGAATGGATAAATTTGAGTTAAAAATGGTATTCCTAATATTATATCGGTATTCAAATTTTAATAACAATGAATTGATGTTTGAAACAAATGTTGTCATTGCATATTGATATTTTTGTTATTTTTCCCATAACCTTTAAAGGTGAATCATTTGCTGTGATTAATTTTTCTTTTGTGGGTTCATAATTATTTGTTGGAAGTATACCGTTCCTAATTACACTGTGGTCGGCTCCTTAATCAATCATTGCTGTAAGGGTTAGTTTTGAATCATTGATGGCCAGGGTTATGAATATGAACCATTTTTTGTAATTGAATTTTTCAATGGTGGTGATGAATTCAAGGTTAGATGGACAATTGGTTGAAATATTTATTTCATTCAGGGAAAAGGGAAGCGGTTCTTCCAATGATTCTGATGCAGTAGGTTTTTCTTTTGTTTTATCAATTTGGTTTTGGACAAGGCACATCTGCGTTTCATATGCTAGATTTCTTGTTTCTATTTGTCGTAGATTTTCCTTAATGAATCTGATTTCATCTTTTAGGAGTTGTATATCTGTTTGGAGTTTACGAATGTCGTTTGGTTTGGTTTCTAAAGTAGTATTTATTGGATAAGTTTCAAAAAGTTTTGAAATGCTGAAAGGTTAGGTTAAATTATCCTTTTCTTCTTCTTCATTAATTATTAGAGTTCTTAATTTTTCTAGATGCTCTTTTTGTGTTTTTAAATCAGGAATCTGTTGTATCATGTCGAATATTAATTCTTTTGACTTTTTCGCTGAATTGCTTGTTTTGGAAGTATTTTCCTTGATCATATTGATTGTTTTACACTTACAATCGGAGTCGCTAGAGCTTGATGAGTTATAATATTCATCATCATCGGATATTTCATTGATCTCGGAGATGGTTTGGAATCTTTCCTTAAGTTTCTTCCTTATATTGTAGTCTAAGTCTGCCATATTATCTATGATTTCATTAATTTTATTATTATTATCAGATTTTTTTTTTCTTTTGATTTGCATTTACTTGCTATGTGGCCAGTTTTCCCACATTTGTAGCAAGTAATTGGCCTGGATTTATTTTGGTAGTAGTTTTCATTTGAATGTTTTTGAGAATAGTCACGTTTTCTTGTTTTAGGATTTTGAGGATAGTCTCGTCTTCTTGTCTTATAATTCTTGTAATGGCTCATCTTTTGATTGCGCCTTTTTTCAATAGAGGGGGCCCTTATCCCTGTAATACCAAATGCTTCACAGAAGGAGCCCATTTCTTTTCTCTTGTTACCATACTTGGCTTGGAATTTTAACTCTTGGCAGGCTTGTAGAGCTTCTTTTTTAACAAATGCAAATAGTTGACCATATGTAATAGTGCTAAAATCAGCATTATCATCTTCAACTCCCATAGCCTTTTTAATGTTTGTAAAAACTCTTTGTGAAAACAAACTGGGTAGTCCTGTTATGAATTTTTCCTTCCAAAATGATTTAGTTGAATCTGATCGTTTTAATACATAGGTTAGGAACATATCTTTATACCATCTGAAGTCAGAAAGGGTCGGACATTTTAAATTAGTAAGGGATATTTGTAAAGATCCTAATTCTTCAGCAGGATTTCCTACAAAGTGTGTTGCTATAGTAACTATGAGAAAACTGGCAGAATCATTTTTCTTTGTAATTGTTCCTTGAGCGTCTTCTACTTCTATTTCATGATTCAGAATTGTTTGTTTTTCTTCTAGGGTTAATGAGTTATCCCACCAATATTTTAGTTGTCCAGTAAAACCAGTGACTATGTAGACCGTAGCATTTTGTTCAGGTAATCGATTTGTTTTATAGGCTGTTACTGCCATACCTATTTCTTGTAATGTATTGAGTATTTCATACTCACTCTTTCCGTCTATATTCCACTCGTAGACATAAGTGCCATCATAGCTTGATTTGAATATAGCCTTTTCTTCATATTGGATGTCTGGAGGTGTTGGCCTAGGGTAATAATTCCTAGTTTGGCCTTTTCGCCAGTCATTATTGTAGTCGGTTTTCCAATTATTTCTATATGAATTGTTGTTTTTCTTATATCTAGTATTAATACGATTAATTTTTTGATTTGGATTTGTTTCCTGAATATCGTCTTCTATTTGGCTTATTTGTTGTACTAATGAATTATCTGAGCTATCTGTAGATTCTGATTCTGAATCATCTTGTTCTTCTATAGTATTTATTTTTGACGTACTTGGAATGCTTTCATTAATTTTTTCTAAGGCTTGAGTTATTTGTCCTAATAGGTTCATTGATTGGACATTATCTATAGGTATACTTGTTGGCTGGAAATGTGGTGCTGAATAACTTAGTGGGAATTTAGATTTTGACTCCTTTTGAATTCCTTGATCTCTGTGGATATGGAATCAACTTGATGCGCTATGGTGTGTAGCAATTGGTTTGAATAATTGTTCTGATGATATACCTTTTTAATGTCTTCTATGTTGACTGGTTCGTTGCTATTTTTTCTCTTTTGAAAGGTGAAGCGGTTACTTCTCCTTCATTGGTTGGAATCTTGATAGATTGTAATGGAGGATGGATTGAAGTCACGATGTTTCCATCTGTCAGTTGCTATTTTTTGTATAGGTTGGTCTGAACATTAATTTGGGATTGATTGTAAGGATCTTCTATGCCTTGTTTTACTAAGTAATATTGTAACCATATTTCAAAGTTAAAATTGATTTCATGTTTGTTTATATCAGTGACCCAATTTTTGATTAATTGTTCTTGGTAAGTCTTATGGAGCTTTGAGAACCAATTAAAATGTTTGGATTCTTCTCGGAATTCTTGCATGAGTCTAAAACTGTCACTAATGAATGGTTTTTTAATCATATAATTTCTCCAGTAAAATCTGGTCTCATTTGGGATGACGTAGGAGAGTAGTTTTCTTGATTAACTTCTGGAAGGGGTGACTTATGGAATACTCTAATGGGTTGTTGGAGTGAATATTCAGAACATGAATTTCTACTGGATTCAACATATCTAAAGGAGGTTGAAGGTCTTTCTCTTACAGAGTTGAATCTAATTAATACTGTTCCGTCTTCTTCTTCTATTATATCTGAGATTTCAGTCCTCTCTATGTCTCTAGGGGTCTGAGGGTTCTCTATTTTGAATTCTTCTGGAATGGTTATCTCATCCCATTTTAGTCTTTTGGGAACAAAAGTCTTTGACTGTTCTGCTTCTATCTGGAGGATAACAGTTTCTTCTTGAGTAGAGGAACCTATCATTTTGAACTTTGGGTTCATTTGGGAACTCATTAATTTATAATATAGTTTGCACATAACCGATACTTGTTCGGTGAATCTTTCAAATTCATCACCTTGCAAAGTGGACGTCTAAGATTAATGAATTTAGGAACGATGGATCTGTTAAAGATACTGAGTAATTAGGCATACAGTTGAAGTATACTGGTCCATTACATATATTTGTTTGAATCATAGATGAGATGGATGATTTGTATCTTTTTAATCTTTTGTTCTTAGGGCTGTGTAGACAGGAATATCTACACCAGTGTGAACTAGTGGTTTGATGGCTACCTGTACTAGCCAAAATGAATATAACGGAATCCTTTTTTAATGAATTCTTTTAATGCAAGTTTGGATAATAGATGAATGGTTTGAGATTTATTCTGAATATTGAATGTTTCTTCATGGATTTTTATAGCGTATGAAGTTTTAAAATCAAAGGTACCTATACTATAAATATTTTCTATTCTTTCATTAGGAATTTTCCATTCTAAAAAATCTTCATGAACTATATCTTCTCTACTTCTTACTACCTTTCTGTTTGATCCTGAGGTCGAACTGGAACCTAGAAACATTCTTCTAACAATATTGGTCATCACTAGTATGTAACTAACTGATGGGGTTGACCTTTCAGTAGACTGGAACACGGGAACACAATGCCTGGAACACCCTAATCTCAACGGGCTTACCAACGGACTTACAAGCTTACCAACGCTTGCCAACGCCTACTAAAATCCAACAGGTCAATTGTTACCTAGTTTGCTAACCAACAAGCAAGAAACTTGGCTCTGATACCAGGAGGGAGCCCAGGGGTCAGGACAGGCCGGGAGTAGAGGTAGATATGGTATAGACAAAGATTATCTAGAACTTTGAATTCACGTTATGTATGAACAGTGTATGAATAGTGAATTATCGTATGTATGAACAGTGAATGAACAGTACTCATGAACAGTAATTTTGAACAGTAATTGTGAACAGTAATTGTGAACAGTGACCTGTGAACAGTAATTGTGAATAGTGATTATGAATAGTGACCTGTGAACAGTAATTGTGAACAGTAATTAATGCACAGTGAGTATGAGCGATCGCTCGTAACAGGACTAGAAGCCGAATACCCTGTGACGGGTTCTGTACCTCTGCCTCCTTGATTCCTCTTAAAATGAGTTGGAGGTGCGCAATGCAACCCTGTTGTGTGAGCTTTTGATCGATAAGATGAATGCAAACTCTACTTAATATGGAATGCTTAAAATTGGAGTAAAGGATGAAATATTAATAAATTGCAAAGGTGAGAGCTTACAGAAACTTGGCTTGAATTAAGTGTCTTTGGATACAGGAAGCAACTTGAATACAACTTGGAATTCTAAGGAGAGAAGAAAGATTACAAGGTGGAACTCTGCTAAATTTTGCTCTATTTTCTGCTCTTGTTTTTCAGCTCTCCCTTGAATGGATGAGGAGGCTCCATTTTATAGGGGGAGAGTCGAGTCCTTTTGATGAGTTGGTGAGGAATCTTGTCTTTTCTTAGTCTTTTGTCGGGGAGGAATCCGCTTTGAGTCATTTCGTCTTTTGTCAGAGAGGAATCTATCACTTTGAGTCATGTCATCCTTTGTCGGGGAATCTGTCACTTTTAGTCATGTCGTCCTTTGGAGAGGACGTTGTCTTTGAGTCACATCGTCCTTTGTCGGAGAGGAATCTGTCACTTTGAGTCATGTCATCCTTTGTCGGGAGGAATCTGTCACTTTTGAGTCATGTCGTCCTTTGGAGAGGACGCTGTCTTTGAGTCACATCGTTCTTTGTCGGAGAGGAATCATGTCGTCCTTTGTTGGAGAGGAATCTGTCTTTGAGTCACATCGTCCTTTGTCGAGAGGAATCATGTCGTCCTTTGTTGGAGAGGAATCTGTCTTTGAGTCACATCGTCCTTTGTCGGGGAGGAATCTGCTTTTGAGTCATGTCGTCTTTTGTCGGAGAGGAATCTTTCGTTGAGTCATGTCGTCCTTTGTCGGAGATCGTCCTTTGTTGGAGAGTGCTGACCCTTGAGTGCTGATCTTTTGTTGGAATGGTGAATTTTGCTGGTGAAGCTGTCTCTCTCTCTCTCTGTTTTTTTTTTTTTTTTTTTTTTTTTTACATATCAAATGGATCCTGACCCCCTATTGGGTCAAGTGTTGGATCAATGGGTGAAGAGGTGCAGTAGAGCTAGTTCGTGATTTGGCGATTTGCTTTTGCATCTTTTTGAATTCCTGGAATTTTAAAATTGTTGAAATTCATCCTCGGAGTCTGAATCTTCTTGAATTGTTGTTGAAGCTTTTTGAAAGGGTTTTGGAGAGTCCGGTGCTTAGAGACTTGTTGAATTTGATGTTGGAATTTTTTGCCTGAGATGAGGAACTCGCCAACCGTTGATTCTGAGCATAGATTTTGGTTGAACTTGTCCCACCATTTGATTTTGAATTCCCGGACTAAACTCATTGGGATTTGTCTGTAGCATTGTAGTGTTGGGTGATTTGGTAGCTCCAGCAGAAAATCCATGGTACTTTGAATTCTTTGTAGTATTGGACTGTTTGATGTAATGCAATCCTTTGGCTTGGAAAAGGTACCTGTTGAAGCCTTTGAGTGCTGTTGGTGATAGTATATTGGTTGTAGGCCCGTATGACTGCCACCATTCATAGAACCATACTGGGAATTCTTCTTGGCAATTGGTATGAAGGTGAAGAACCATGAATGATCGAAGGGTCTGAGGAGGAATGCCCGATACCAGGCCATTCTGTAGTCATGATAAGTATATCCTTTGGAATGTAGTTGACTGTGATTCCTTTGTGGTAGCAAGAGATGCCCATTCTATTGGCCGAATTATTTTCTTGATGACGCACTGGAGTAAGAGATCCTGTCTGGATTGCTCTTATCCATGGTATGATAAAGCTCTATTGAACCAGAGTCAATGAGGACTAGTTCATAGTATTTTTGGTTTTCAGTGGATCATCTGGAAGCCACTGGCAGCCGACTGGTAGGAGTTTATTTATGAATAAACAAAGTGTTTTGTAGTCAGGAATCTCGGTGAAGTTGGTGAGGATTAATACTCAGGATTTTTCTTGATGAAATATGGAGACGAATCAGATTGGGGCCGTGGAGTATTTTGGGTCTTTGTAGGAGTTGTTACAGCAAAGGGAAGAGGAGGAAAGTTACCAAGGACTTGGAATCTGTTGTGACTTTGAATGGGAGAGGTTGAAAGAGATGAGATTTTATTTCATAATCTTTAGGATTGACTGTCTTCTGGATTGGAGACTTTCCTTTGTCCATTATGAATCTGTGGTAAAGAATCCAAGGGTTATATGGGGACGTTGTTTGAATGGAATGAATGTATGCAGAATGCAATGATTCTTTTCTATGAATCAGGTTATGCTATGATAAATTGTATCATTTTGTAGGGTATTTAAATTTTTGGACTGGACTGGAGATATAAATCTGAATATGATGTCTTGTCCCATGATTTTTGTACTAATCCTTTTGAATCCACCCAGAATGGATAAATTTGAGTTAAAAATGGTATTCCTAATATTATATCGGTATTCAAATTTTTAATAACAATGAATTGATGTTTGAAACAAATGTTGTCATTGCATATTGATATTTTGTTATTTTTCCTAACCTTTAAAGGTGAATCATTTGCTGTGATTAATTTTTCTTTTGTGGGTTCATAATTATTTGTTGGAAGTATACCGTTCCTAATTACACTGTGGTCAGCTCCTGAATCAATCATTGCTGTAAGGGTTAGTTTTGAATCATTGATGGCCAGGGTTATGAATATGAACCATTTTTTGTAATTGAATTTTTCAATGGTGGTGATGAATTCAAGGTTAGATGGACAATTGATTGAAATATTTATTTCATTCAGGGAAAAGGGAAGCGGTTCTTCAATGATTCTGATGCAGTAGGTTTTTCTTTTGTTTTATCAATTTGGTTTGGACAAGGCACATCTGCGTTTCATATGCTAGATTTCTTGTTTCTATTTGTCGTAGATTTTCCTTAATGAATCTGATTTCATCTTTTAGGAGTTGTATATCTGTTTGGAGTTTACGAATGTCGTTTGGTTTGTTCCTAAAGTAGTATTATTGAATAAGTTTCAAAAGTTTTGAAATGCTGAAAGGTGTGTTAAATTATCCTTTTCTCTTCTTCATTAATTATTAGAGTTCTTAATTTTTCTAGATGCTCTTTTTGTGTTTTTAAATCAGGAATCTGTTGTATCATGTCGAATATTAATTCTTTTGACTTTTTCGCTGAATTACTTGTTTTGGAAGTATTTTCCTTGATCATATTGATTGTTTTACACTTACAATCGGAGTTGCTAGAGCTTGATGAGTTATAATATTCATCATCATCGGATATTTCATTGATCTCGGAGATGGTTTGGAATCTTTCCTTAAGTTTCTTCCTTATATTGTAGTCTAAGTCTGTCTTATTATCTATGATTTCATTAATTTTATTATTATTATCAGATTTTTTTCTTTTTTCTTTTGATTTGCATTTATTTGCCATGTGGCCAGTTTTCCCACATTTGTAGCAAGTCTTCAGCAGGATTTCCTACAAAGTGTGTTGCTATAGTAACTATGAGAAAACTGGCAGAATCATTTTTCTTTGTAATTGTTCCTTGAGCGTCTTCTACTTCTATTTCATGATTCAGAATTGTTTGTTTTTCTTCTAGGGTTAATGAGTTATCCCACCAATAAAGAAACAAAAAATTCTGAATCATGAAATAGAAGTAGAAGACGCTCAAGGAACAATTACAAAGAAAATGATTCTGCCAGTTTTCTCATAGTTACTATAGCAACACACTTTGTAGGAAATCCTGCTGAAGAATTAGGATCTTTACAAATATCCTTACTAATTTAAAATGTCCGACCCTTTCTGACTTCAGATGGTATAAAGATATGTTCCTAACCTATGTATTAAAACGATCAGATTCAACTAAATCATTTTGGAAGGAAAAATTCATAACAGGACTACCCAGTTTGTTTCACAAGAGCAGGATTTCCTACAAAGTGTGTTGCTATAGTAACTATGAGAAAACTGGCAGAATCATTTTTCTTTGTAATTGTTCCTTGAGCGTCTTCTACTTCTATTTCATGGTTCTCAAAGCTCCATAAGACTTACCAAGAATAATTAATTAAAAATTGGGTCACTGATATAAACAAACATGAAATCAATTTTACTTTGAAATATGGTTACAATATTACTTAGTAAAACAAGGCATAGAAGATCCTTACAATCAATCCCAAATTAATGTTCAGACCAGCCTATACAAAAAATGGCAACTGACAGATGGAAACATCGTGACTTCAATCCATCCTCCATTACAATCTATCAAGATTTCAACCAATGAAGGAGAAGTAACCGCTTCACCTTTCAAAAGAGGAAAAAATAGCAACGAACCATAGAAGACGTTATATTCATTTTGGGCTAGTACAGGTAGCCATCAACCCACTAGTTCACACTGGTGTAGATATCCTGTCTACACAGCCTTAAGAGACAAAAGATTAAAAGATACAAATCATCCATCTTATCTATGATTCAAACAAATATATGTAATGGACCAGTATACTTCAACTGTATGCCTAATTACTCAGTATCTTTAACAGATCCATCATTCCTAAATTCATTAATATTAGACGTCCACTTGCAAGGTGATGAATTTGAAAGATTCACCGAACAAGTATCGGTTATGTACAAACTATATATAAATTAATGAATTCCCAAATGAACCCAAAGTTCAAAATGATAGGTTCCTCTACTCAAGAAGAAACTGTTTCCTCCAGATAGAAGCAGAACAGTCAAAGACTTTTGTTCCCAAAAGACTAAATGGGATGAGATAACCATTCCAGAAGAATTCAAAATAGAGAACCCTCAGACCCCTAGAGACATAGAGAGGACTGAAATCTCAGATATAATAGAAGAAGACGACGGAACAGTATTATTAGATTCAACTCTGCAAGAGAAAGACCTTCAACCTCCTTTAGATATGTTGAACCTAGTAGAAATTCATGTTCTGAATATTCATTCCAACAACCCATCAGAGTATTCCATAAATCACCCCTTCCAGAAGTTAATCAAGAAAACTACTCTCCTACGTCATCCCAAATGAGACCAGATTTTACTGGAGAAATCAATATGATTAAAAAACCATTCATTAGTGACAGTTTTAGACTTATGCAACAATTCCGAGAAGAATCCAAACATTTTAATTGGTTCTCAAAGCTCCATAGGACTTACCAAGAACAATTATTAAAAAATTGGGTCACTGATATAAACGAACATGAAATCAATTTTAACTTTGAAATATGGTTACAATATTACTTAGTAAACAAGGCATAGAAGATCCTTATAATCAATCCCAAATTAATGTTCAGACCAGCCTATACAAAAAATGGCAACTGACAGATGGAAACATTGTGACTTCACTCCATCCTCCATTACAATCTATCAAGATTCCAACCAATGAAGGAGAAGTAACCGCTTCACCTTTCAAGAAGGGAAAAGTAATAACGAACCAATAAACATAGAAGATATTAAAAAGGTATATCATCAAAACAATTATTCAACCAATTGCTACACACCATAGCGCACCAAGTTGATTCCATATCCACAGAGATCAAAGGAATTCAAAAGGAGTCAAAATCTAAATTCCCACTAAGTTATTCAGCACCACATTTCCAGCCAACAGGTTTACCTGTAGAAAATGTCCGACCAATGAACTTATTAGAACAAATAACTCAAGCCTTAGAAAAAATTAATGAAAGCATCCCAAGTACATCAAAAATAAATACTATAACAAAAATAAAATTTTAGAAACTAAATCTATAGATAATTCAGACAGAACAACCAAAGAAGAAACTCCAGACCAACAGAAACTTACAAAAATAATTACTTGCTACAATGTAACAAATCTGGCCACAAAAAGAGTAGATGCAGGAATAAAGAGAAAAATAAAAACAGCTTACTAGAAGAAAAACTACAGACACCCAATGGGAACGGATTAATAAATCAAATCCCTAACATAAGGAAACACTTAAAAACCAACTCAAATCAGCCTCTTAATGCTTCAAAAATTTCTGACCTAACACATTCATGAACTTCGAACAAAAATAAAATTCTTAAAAAAGGAAATCAACCACATTAAAGGAAACTTACAACAAAGAACATTATAAGCCCTATTCAAAACACAACTATTCCAGACTCATTAGAAATAGCACATCCCTTCTCCCTAAAAGAAATAACTGTTTCAGGCACACGACCTTTAAACCCTGAATCAATCTCCGCCATTAAAAGATTCAAATATCAAAAATGGTTCATATTCATAACTCTGGCCAGTGATGATTCCAAAACCACCTATATTGCCATGGTCGATTCAGGCGCTGATCATAGTGTAATAAAAGACGGTATCTTCCCAACCAAGTACTATGAACCAACAAAGAAAACCTGATCACAGGAAATGGTTCCCCATTAAAGGTCATGGGCAAACTACAAAAACATCAATATGCAATGAAACATTTGTTTCAAACACCAATTCATTATTGTTGACAATCTAAATACTAATGTAATACTAGGTATTCCCTTCTTGACTCAGATCTACCCGTTCCGGGTTAATTCCGATGGAATAAATACTAAAGTCATGGGGTAAAGGATCTTGTTTAAGTTATAAACCCGGTTAGATATAGAGAATTAAATGCCCTACAAACTAATTCAATCTACCAAAAATTAGACTTAATTCAGAAAAAACAAAACAAAATCCTATATCTCAAAGATGATATTTTTATACCATAGAATAAGTCAACAATTAAAGGACACGCGTATACAACGACGTATTAAGCAATTCAAGACTATACAAAAGAAATCTGTTCTGACATTCCTAATGCTTTTTGGAAAGAAAGAAACATATTGTCAATCTTCCCTATGAAAAAGATTTCTCAGAGAAAAATATTCCAACCAAAGCCAGACCTATCCAAATGAATCATGATCTTTTAGAGACATGTAAAGCAGAATTACAAAACCTCCTGATAAAGGATTAATACGACCTTCCAAATCCCCATGGAGCTGTGCAGGATTTTACGTCATGAAACAGGCAGAAAAGAAAGAGGAGTTCCTAGATTAGTAATCAATTACAAACCATTAAATAAAGTATTAGTGGATCAGGTATCCAATCCAAATAAAAAAGGATCTATTAAAAAGATTATATAATGCCAAACTATTTTCCAAATTCGATATGAAGTCCGGATTTTGGCAATACAAATCGCTGAACAGGACAGGTACAAGACAGCATTTACGGTACCATTCGGCCATTACGAATGGAACGTAATGCCTTTCGGATTAAAGAATGCTCCTTAGAATTTCAAGAATCATGAATGACTATTTAACCCTTATACCACATTTACTATAGTATACATTGATGATGTCCTCATTTACTCAGAAAATATAGACCAACTTTTAAACATCTCAAGACTTTCTTCCATATCATAAAGAAAAACGGATTAGTAATCTCATTAGCAAAATGAAACTATTCCAAACCTCCATTAGATTCCTAGGACATGATATTCACAGGGGAACTATAACACAATCAACAGATCAATAGAATTTGCTAACAAATTTCCTGATGAAATTAAAGACAAGACTCAACTGCAGAGATTCCTAGGATGTCTAAACTACGTGTCTGACTACATCCCCAAAATACGAATTACTTGTGCACCATTATTTAAGAGACTCCAAAAGAACCCTCCAGCATGGTCAGATAAGCTCACCCAAATAGTCAGGCAAGTCAAAGAAAAGGTTCACATGTTACCTTGTCTATGCATTCCGCATCCTCATGCATTCATGATAGTAGAGACAGATGCATCTGACATAGGATACGGAGGCATACTAAAACAAAGATTCGCCAATGCATCACAAGAACAATTAGTTAGATTTCATTCAGGTGTTTGGTTAGGTCCACAAAAGTCTTATTCTACAATCAAAAAGGAAATTCTTTCCATCGTTCAATGCATCTCCAAATTCCAAGATGATCTTTTAAACAAAAAATTCCTTCTCCGAATTGATTGTCAATCTGCTAAATACATTCTTGAAAAGGATGTTCAAAATATTGCATCTAAACAAATCTTTGCTAGATGGCAAGCTATTCTTTCTGTTTTCGATTTTACCATTGAATATCTTAAAGGTTCTAATAATTCTTTACCTGATTTTCTAACTCGTGAATTCCTGACTACAGCTACAACATGAATCAGACTCCAAACCCCTTCCAACTACCCTACAAAATATCAAACCTCGCAAAAGAAGACCCAACAATCTCATACTACTCCCCTTACCCCTTCCGAGCGACTAATATTCTTCCAACAGGATCGAGAAGATATAACTTTAGAACTTATGGAAAAACTCCCGATGAACTCTATTACAGAATTGCAGAAACACCTTGTACCGCTGAAGCCAATCTGATCCATAAAATAAACCACTCCACCACTCACCACCTGAAGGATCCAACCTAGTCATCAGACCAAACTCCTATTTCCAAAACTTTTGCTAAATCCTGTTGGCCCAAAGGCCATTATCCCAGTTATTTTGATGATAACAAAACATATTTAGTTATGTATTTAATATTTTTGTTTAAAAGGATTTCAGGTTCAAGAACAGTTTTTGACGGCTCCGCTAAAAGACTCACAAGTTTGGACGTCGCAAAAATGAAGATTCCCAAGCTATGCACAACTAGGATGCTTTGGGATCAAGATGATGATATGAAGATCAAGACAAGACCAAGACAACAAAGAAAAAAAGATTTGTATTTTATTTTTATTTTAGACATTTTGTCAAAGCTAGATATTAGAAGTAGAGCTATGGGATTATCACACACACACACCTCTTAGTTAGGTTCATGGCTTCAAAAAGGTTTTCAATTTCCATTTCTATCGTAGAACTAAAGAGAACATTTTTGGAAATAAGTTTTTAGAAAAACAATAGTTTTGGAAAACAATTTATGGAAAAACAAGTTTCTATCAAAAGGATTTTTATCAAACTATTTTAACATGATAGAAGTATGACACATGCTCATACTCTATGTTTTTACAAGTTCCAAATTTAACCCAAGTCCCAAAACCAAAAACCCAAAAATTTCTGGTTCTGGAAGTTCTGTTTTTCAGAACTCACAGTAACTGGTCGACCGACCCAGTCGACCGATGTGCACAATACTGTGCACGTCTATATCAGTCGACCGACCCGGTCGACCGATGTACACTTGCTTTCACAGGAGTTTTCGGTCGACCGACCCGGTCGACCGATGAGCCCCAACGGTCATATTTTTGACCGTTGGCGGTCGACCGACCGGTCGACCGGACTCTGTCAAAAGTTCTGACAGATCCAACAGCTATTTTTTCTGACTGATTATCCAACGAATCTCTTAGGATGTTTTGACCCCTATAAATAGGTGGTCACTTCAGTTGATATGACTAACAATTTTAGAGCCATCAAGATATTTTTACAAGAGATTTCTAAAGATTTCCAAACTCTTCCTTTTAGACAAGATTTTCTCTCAAAAGCCAAAATTCCAATCACCCATCTTGAAGCCTACATCTCTACTTCTCTCTAGCTTAGCACTACACAATCCCATATATCTACATCTACATATTTGGTTCTAGGATTGTGCTTAGTGAGCTTTTGTAAAGTGATCAAGTGTTGATCACTCTTTTCTTACTTGAGTGAAGTTGTAGAGGCATCGCCTCAATGCGAGCTAGTGTGCTCAAGGTGGTGTTGCGGCATCACGAGAGACGGACAAGTGTGTCCTTGTATTGTTGATCCAGTAGGATCCTCAATAGTGGAAATCCTTCAAGTGTGAAGGCGGGGACGTAGAGCGTGGCTCGAACCTCGGAAACAACTCCTTGTGTTTGCGTTTGATCAAATCTCTCTAAACTCTATCTCTTTATTACTTGCACTTTTATATTGTCTATTACTTGCAAGAATTTGTGTATTGTGCTAATTGTTAAGTTAATTTTAAATTCCGCATTATTGCCATAATTCATATAGCCATCACCTATTCACCCCCCCTCTAGGTGATTTCAATTGGTATCAGAGCCTAACCCTACAACTTAGGTCTAACCACCTTAGGGAGATCCATATTTGGCTATATACATTTTTTGTTGCATTTACATTTGCTTGTGCATTCATGGCATCCATGGACTTTTCTAGCATTAAATCCCACCCAAGTTTGATGGTTTAAACTTCCCCATTTGGAAGGTGAAAATGAATCTCTTCCTTAAATCCCTAGGAGTTAGGGTAGCTAGGGCTATAACCAAGATTTTATTGACCCACTAGTGATGAGAGCACATGGTCCGAGGATACTTCCAAAGACTATGAGGCTAATGCTAGGGCACAATATGCATTGACCCAAGCATTGAATGAGGATGACCTTGCACGCATAATTAATTGTAAATCCGCATTTGAGGTTTGGAACATACTCATTGTGACTCATGAGGGAACGTCTCAAGTCAAGAGAGCCAAAGTTGACTTGCTACGTTCTCAATATGAGAATTTCTATATGTTTGATAATGAGAGTATTGATGACATGCTCACCCGTTTTACAAAAATAACTAATGCTCTTTCTTCCTTAGGCGACAAGATTGATAATGATCAAAAGATAAGGAAGGTGATTAGAGCTCTTCCCAAAGCTTGGGAAGTCAAGGCGACCACACTCAAGGAGCTCAACGACAAAGAGGAGATGGACTTCTCCGGCTTCATCGGAAATCTCAAGACGCATGAGATGGAGATGAAAGTTAGAGAAGAGAGGGAGGCACCAAAGAAGAAGACGATTGCCTTCAAAGCCACTCCTACTACCATTGAGGAAGACGACTCATCCGAAGATTGCGATGAGGATTTCGCCATGCTCATCCGTAAGGTGGGCAAGATGTTTTACAAGAAGGGACGGCAAAGTAACTTCCGAAGAGGGAAGCCTCAAGGAAGGTACGAGAAGAAAAGAGAAGAACCCGGTCCTTGCTTTCATTGCAAGAAGATCGGTCACCTAATTGCCGATTGCCCCGCTCTACAAGCAACCACATCCAAGAATGGGCAAAGAAAGAAGAAAGCCTTGGCCGCTACATGGGATGACTCGGAGTCAGAATCCGAAGAGGAGCACGACGCCGCCAACATGTGTTTATGGCACAAGGTGAGGAATCATCTAAGGTATGTCTAGAAACTTCCATTGATGATGATGATCTCACAATGGATGAACTTGCTCAATTTTTTGAAGAATTGCAACATAGGTATGAGATTTCACAATCTCATAATAAGAAATTGAAAAAGGAAAATGATGCTTTGAAGAATAAACTTGAAATTTGTTTAAAAGAGAAAAATGAGTTATCTAGTTCTTTTGAAAAATTGAAAAATGATTTTGATAAGTATAAGGTAGCTAATAAAGGAAAAACCCCCATGATTTCTAATGATAAAAATGTTTTTGTTGAAATTCAAAAACGTGTTGATTCTTTAGATAAAATTTTAAAGAAATGTGCATTTGATTTTAAACGCTTGCATCTAAATTTCCTAAGGGAGTAGCTCAAGGGAAACATGTTCATCATAAACACTCTACACATAAACATGCACACACACACAACCATGCTTTTATGTACAATAGTGGTAGAATTTATATTTGCACGCATTGTGGCCGCAAAGGCCATTTAGAAAAATTTTGTTATGCTAAAAATAATGTTAAGAATAAATTTGTTTGGGTTCGCCCCGGATCTAACCCCAAAGGACCCACTAAGATTTGGGTACCAAAAGAGCCACCGAATTTAAATGATACAGGTATAGGTGGATCTACACCCTCCAAGACTTAGGAGGAGGTGGTGCCCGGGTGGTTGATGCATCGGAGCTTAAAGAACAAATCATGCATGCATCGCTATCGTGGAGGCACCTATTTGTGGAGATTGCCACCTATTTGTGGAGATTGCCCGTAAATTGGTAACATCTCCATTTAAGAGTTTAATTTTGTATATACAATTGTTATAGGATTGCTAGTTTAATTTTATGCCTCATTGATACATGATTAGTACAAACTTGCAACTCTATCATGATTGTATATGCCATGTTCAGTTTTTATTTTGATTTTTAGTCATGTATACATATGTATAGAATTGATAGTTTGCTTTTGTACTCTATTGATATATGCTTGTATAGAACTACTTTTCTATCATGTTGTATATGTGCCTTGTGTTAACTTCTATATATTTTTTTTGTTTCATGCCTTGTTTAATGTATGTCCACATGTATAGGTTATTATTTATGATTATATACTTGTATATATATACACATTATTTTCATAAATAAAAATAAACATTTGTAAAATTTCCTATTTTAAACAAACACCTTAAAGATGGCAATTGCGCACCTCAACTCATTCAAGAGGAATCAAGAGGATGAAGTTCAGAACCCGTCACTGGGTATTCGGCTTCAACATCTTTAAAATCTTTGTTTAAATATGAAAATAAATTTAAAAAGGGATTGCATGAATTTTGATGTTGTAATAACTTAATGAAGATTTAAAACCTGTTGGTGTACTCCTATATGTTTAATATGTCATACCTATTTTGACTACTAATTTATTTAAAATTTTTTTTTTGGGTCTGTTGCTGATAACAGATGTCAGGCAAAGCCGGTCGACCGACCTATAAAGCCCCGGTCGACCGACTCTGCCTGAGAAGAAATTTTTATTTCTTTTCTGTTATCGGTCGACCGACTATATGTCCCGGTCGACCGATCTTGCCTGCAGAGCTCTCGGGTTAAATCGGTCGACCGACCCGGTCGACCGCTCTTTATTTACAGAGCTCTCGGGTTGTTTCGGTCGACCGACCCGGTCGACCGATCGTCGTATTTTGCCCTATAACTGTCTTTTCTCTTCACTTTTTCTCTCTCTCTCTCTCTCACTTCTCTCAGCGAACCGAAGACACCCAATTTCTCCCAAAATTTATCTCTCTCCAAACTCTCAACCAAATCCAAATCAATTAAAAACCCATCTCAATTTCCTCCTTCTACTTCCAGATCTTCGATTTCAGCACCTTCCATCCACCAGATTCGGAGAATTTCAAGATTTTCAGTCTAGGGTTTTGGATTTTCTCAGTTAAGGTAAAAATCCGATTTTTGACTCTAATTTCCATTTCTTGCTTTGGAATCTATTATCTATTGTCATCAATCTAGGTTTCTAAGCATCTAGATCGTGCCTTAAACTTGATTACACCTAAAAATCCAATTTTTATTCATCATGCCTAAACGTTCCAGATCTGAGAAGGGAAAGGAAGTTGCACAACCTTCCTCCCAAGCTCCTAGACCCATTCGCCCCTTTATAAATGATCTTGCAGCTGATAGATACTCCCATCTCTCCACTAGAAATATCAACTCAGGGAGATTTGTAGCTATTCAGGATTTTGAACATCTAGATATCCCTCAAATCTTGCAAAACAACAATCTAGTTGAGTTCTTGACCATCAAGGAACAAGTCTACACCTCCCTTGTTCCTTACTTTTATGCCAATTTTGAATTCGATGGAAATCGGATCACATCTAGGGTTTTAGGTAGGAACATCGACATTTCTATAGGTCGATTTGCTAGGATTTTGCATCTCTCCACTGGTGGAGCAGATGTGTATTCCCATGATTTGCAGACTTTGAATTCCCAGACGGTGAGTCTGCGCTCACCGCCTCTACCTTGATCCACGGGGATGACAACCCGGTCTAGTAAGGAACGAAGTTGTGAGTAGGTACACTCTCACTGCTCAGGTCCTTGCTAAGATTATTTTCTTCAACATTGTCCCCAAACATGGTGAGTATAGCCATGCTAGAGGTTGTGTTCCTTTGATTATCTTTTGCCTTCTTCGAGGCATTAAGGTAAACTTTCCTAGAGTCATAGCGTCTCATATGGGCTCTGATCAGATCCGTACTGCGGGTAGAAGCTTGCCCTACGGCATGCTTATTACCCATCTTCTTAGGGCTCTTGACTTTGATCTCTCCGCTGAAACTCCTTCCAATCCCCTGACCAACATCAATGGAGTTGTCCTGAAGATGATGGAAGCTCAGCTGTGTAGACACGCTCCTGTGCAACCACATCTTTCTCCTGCTGGTCCCGGCTCATCTTCAGCACCTGGATCTTCTTCTTCAGCCCCTATTTTTCCTCCTGAGTTTCTGGCTCTTGTCTCTTCAGAGGTCCGCTCTCAGATCGAGGCACATCAGGCCTGGGTCGAGAAGCGCGACGCAGCTATTCGTGCGGAGTTGGATGCTCGTGCCTTTCAGGATGCTGCTTTTCGGGCGGAGGTCCGAAACGACATGTCATATTTTGCTGACTCCATGAGATTCGTGGATTTTCAGTTTCAGGCTCTTTTCTCAAAATTTGACATGCTCGTTCCTGATCGTACTCCGACTGCTTGTCGACTTCCAGCCACCGGTCCTCCATTTCCTCCCATAGCTCGCTCTTCTGTTCCACCACCGCGCACCAGAGTAGATGGCATGGATCCAGAGGAGGTTGCTTCTTCAGAAGAGGTGGTGATGATGACGGAGACGGCGATGACGGTGATGATGGTGCTGAGGATTGACCTCCCTTTTGATGATGTCAAAAAGGGGGAGAGTTATTTTGAGAGAGATATTTTGTAGTATTTGTGTTTTGGATATTTTGTGATGTAGTATTTTATTTGTGTTTGGACATGTAGTACAACAATAGTGTTTGGACATGTATATTTTGCTTTGGTTATGTATTTTTAGTAAGTGTTGTGGACATGGACATGGTTGTGTATCTCTTATTTATGTCATGTATGAACTCATTTCCTTCATCTATTCTATGACATGAGTATTTGGTATTATTTGTTGGCATGGAAATATGGTGTTTATCATTTACATATGTTTTTCTATATATGCATGTGTTGAGGGGGAGCTTCATTTGAAGTCTCTACCCAAAATATTTTGTGATAACTACATATGTTTTGCCATCATCAAAAAGGGGGAGATTGTTGGCCCAAAGGCCATTATCCCAGTTATTTTGATGATAACAAAACATATTTAGTTATGTATTTAATATTTTTGTTTAAAAGGATTTCAGGTTCAAGAACAGGTTTTTGACGGCTCCGCTAAAAGACTCACAAGTTTGGACGTCGCAAAAATGAAGATTCCCAAGCTATGCACAACTAGGATGCTTTGGGATCAAGATGATGATATGAAGATCAAGACAAGACCAAGACAACAAAGAAAAACAAGATTTGTATTTTTATTTTTATTTTTAGACATTTTGTCAAAGCTAGATATTAGAAGTAGAGCTATGGGATTATCACACACACACCTCTTAGTTAGGTTCATGGCTTCAAAAAGGTTTTCAATTTCCATTTCTATCGTAGAACTAAAGAGAACATTTTTTGGAAATAAGATTTTTAGAAAAACAATAGTTTTGGAAAAACAATTTTATGGAAAAACAAGTTTCTATCAAAAGGATTTTTATCAAACTATTTTAACATGATAGAAGTATGACACATGCTCATACTCTATGTTTTTACAAGTTCCAAAATTTAACCCAAGTCCCAAAACCAAAAACCCAAAAATTTCTGGTTCTGGAAGTTCTGTTTTTTCAGAACTCACAGTAACCGGTCGACCGACCCGGTCGACCGATGTGCACAATACTGTGCACGTCTATATCAGTCGACCGACCCGGTCGACCGATGTACACTTGCTTTCACAGGAGTTTTCGGTCGACCGACCCGGTCGACCGATGAGCCCCAACGGTCATATTTTTGACCGTTGGCGGTCGACCGACCCGGTCGACCGGACTCTGTCAAAAGTTCTGACAGATCCAACAGCTATTTTTTCTGACTGATTTTCTTTTTGGGATTTGATTCCAACGAATCTCTTAGGATGTTTTTGACCCCTATAAATAGGTGGTCACTTCAGTTGATATGACTAACAATTTTAGAGCCATCAAGAATATTTTTACAAGAGATTTTTAAAGATTTCCAAGCTCTTCCTTTTAGACAAGATTTTCTCTCAAAGCCAAAATTCCAATCACCCATCTTGAAGCCTACATCTCTACTTCTCTCTAGCTTAGCACTACACAATCCCATATATCTACATCTACATATTTGGTTCTAGGATTGTGCTTAGTGAGCTTTTGTAAAGTGATCAAGTGTTGATCACTCTTTTCTTACTTGAGTGAAGTTGTAGAGGCATCGGCCTCAAGGCGAGCTAGTGTTCTCAAGGTGGTGTTGCGGCATCACGAGAGACGGACAAGTGTGTCCTTGTATTGTTGATCCAGTGGGATCCTCAATAGTGGAAATCCTTCAAGTGTGAAGGCGGGGACGTAGAGCGTGGCTCGAACCTCGGAAACAACTCCTTGTGTTTGCGTTTGATCAAATCTCTCTAAACTCTATCTCTTTATTACTTGCACTTTTATATTGTCTATTACTTGCAAGAATTGTGTATTGTGCTAATTGTTAAGTTAATTTTTAAATTCCGCATTATTGCCATAATTCATATAGCCATCACCTATTCACCCCCCCTCTAGGTGATTTCAAATCCAACCACACCCCAGTCTCAAAAATTTGGGCTATAGAAAATGGTCTTTGTTATGGACTTGTCTCCCATTCCTATAAAGATCGGATCCATCTATTTCCTACATTTACCGCCGCCTCTTTGAAATTAAAAGACCTCTGCTCAGACAAACTTTACTTCAAATTCCATTCAACTCCACCCACCTGGGACAATATTGAAGACTATGAACCAGCCCAACATATAGTGCTGGTCACAGAATACTTCGGCTGGTGGGACTCCATTCCAACCCAATTCCTCGCAACTGATGACAGATTCTACAAAGAAGGATATCATCCTGTTCCGCCAGAAATATCAGACATACATTTACTAATAGAAAAGACCCGCACTCAAATGCAAATGCAAAGCACTATGGAAGCCTTCCCAATGGGTTTTCACATCTTCCACCATTCACAGAACTGGATCTTTATTACCAACGTCCAGGGCATCTTAAAAACGCTGGTACCAAAGTTCACAGGAAACTTTATTCATGAACCCCGGCGATGGCTGTGAATATTTCAAAGGTCTCCTCCTCAATATCCACCAGAAGAAACCCGTCATGTTGTACAGACTATCCATTTGATATGTAAAAAAAAAAAAAAGAGAGAGAGAGAGAGAGAGCTTCACCAGCAAAATTCACCATTCCAACAGCACTCAAGGGTCAGCACTCTCCAACAAAGGACGAAGTGACTCAAAGACAGATTCCTCTCCGACAAAGGATGAAGTGACTCAAAGGCAGATTCCTCTCCGACAAAAGACGACATGACTCAAAAGCAGATTCCTCCCCGACAAAGGACGATGTGACTCAAAGACAGATTCCTCTCCAACAAAGGACGACATGATTCCTCTCCGACAAAGGACGATGTGACTCAAAGACAGATTCCTCTCCAACAAAGGACGACATGATTCCTCTCCGACAAAGAACGATGTGACTCAAAGACAGCGTCCTCTCCAAAGGACGACATGACTCAAAAGTGACAGATTCCTCCCCGACAAAGGATGACATGACTCAAAGTGACAGATTCCTCTCCGACAAAGGACGATGTGACTCAAAGACAGCGTCCTCTCCAAAGGATGACATGACTCAAAAGTGACAGATTCCTCCCCGACAAAGGATGACATGACTCAAAGTGATAGATTCCTCTCTGACAAAGGACGAAATGACTCAAAGCGGATTCCTCCCCGACAAAAGACTAAGAAAAGACAAGATTCCTCACCAACTCATCAAGAGGACTCGACTCTCCCCCTATAAAATGGAGGCCTCCTCATCCATTCAAGACAGAGCTAAAAAACAAGAGCAGAAGATAGAGCAAAATTTAGTAGAGTTCCACTTTGTAATCTTCCTTTTCTCCTCAGAATTCCAAGTTGTATTCAAGTTGCTTCCTGTATCCAAAGACACTTAATTCAAGCCAAGTTTCTGTAAGCTCTCACCTTTGCAATTTATTTATATTTCATCCTTTACTCCAATTTTAAGCATTCCATATTAAGTAGAGTTTGCATTCATCTTATCGATCAAAAGCTCACACAACAGGGTTGCATTGCGCACCTCCAACTCATTTTAAGAGGAATCAAGGAGGCAGAAGTACAGAACCCGTCACAGGGTATTCGGCTTCTAGTCCTGTTACGAGCGATCGTTCATACATACTCACTACGCATTAATTACCGTTCACAGATCACTGTTCACAATTACTGTTCACAATTACTGTTCACATTACTATTCACAATTACTATTCACAGGTCACTGTTCATAATTACTGTTCATACATACGGTACTATTCATACATACGGTACTGTTCATACACAACATAAATTCAAAGTTCTAAAGAAATCTTTAGTCTATATCGTATCTACCTCTACTCCCAGCCTGTCCTGACCCCTGGGCTCCCCCCTGGTATCAGAGCCAAGTTTCTTGCTTGTTGGTTAACATAAGTAGGTAACAATTGACCTGTTGAATTTTAGTAGGCGTTGGCAAGCGTTGGTAATCTTGTAAGTCCGTTGGCAAGCCCGTTGAGATTAGGGTGTTCCAGGCATTGTGTTCCCGTGTTCCAGTCTACTGAAAGGTCAATCCCATCAGTTAGTTACATACTAGTGATGACCAATATTGTTAGAAGAATGTTTCTAGGTTCCAGTTCGACCTCAGGATCAAACAGAAAGGTAGTAAGAAGTAGAGAAGATATAGTTCATGAAGATTTCTTAGAATGGAGAATTCCTAATGAAAGAATAGAAAATATTTACAGTATAGGCACCTTTGATTTTAAAACTTCATACGCTATAAAAATCCATGAAGAAACATTCAATATTCAGAATAAATCTCAAACCATTCATCTATTATCCAAACTTGCATTAAAAGAATTCATTAAGAAAGGATTCCGTTATATTCATTTTGGGCTAGTACAGGTAGCCATCAAACCACTAGTTCACACTGGTGTAGATATTCCTGTCTACACAGCCTTAAGAGACAAAAGATTAAAAAGATACAAATCATCCATATATATATATATATATATATATATATATATATATATATATATATATATATATATATATATATATATATATATATATATATATATATATATATATATATATATAACTATATATATATATATATACACCTATATATAGGTATACACCTATATATATATATACCTATATATATATATATATACCTATATATATATATATATTACCTATATATATATATATATATATACCTATATATATATATATATATATATACCTATATATATATATATATATATAGGTATACCTATATATATATATATATATATATATATATATATATATATATATATATATATATATATATATATATATTCCTATATATATATATATATAGGTAGCCATTTTCTTGCATTGTTGTTATCATTAGTGCGTATCAATTGCATGTTAAAACTCTACATTAGCGTTTGACCAAATTAAACTTATTTCTATACTTAATTTGAAAGTTTGACCAAAAGTCAATTTTTTAGCCCCGACTTGCCTAAAGTAGGCCTTATAAGAGCCAAATAAGGCCCAAACAGGGAGAAAACTTGATTTTAAATAGCCAGGAACGGTATTACAAAGCTTCTATATTCAATTACTGTTAATAAACTTGTTTCTAGCCTTAATCTGAAAGCTTGACGAAAAGTCAAACTTTCAGTCCCGATTGGCCTAAACTAGGCTTTATAAGAACGGAATAGGCCCAAAAAGGAGAGAGAACATGTTTTCAAGAGCCGAGAGTAGTATTACATAGTAATTTTATATAAAATTCAAACCTTCAGCCTTGATTGGCCTGAATGAGGCATTATAAGAGCCAAATAGGATCCAAACATAAGGAGAATGTGGTTTTCAAGAGCTGTGAGTGGTATTGCATAGTTTTTATATCTAATTACTACTAATTAACCTTGTTTTTAGCGTTAATTAAAAGTTTGACCAAAAGTCAAACTTTCAGCCCCGATTAGCCATTGGGTCCAATTAAAGAGAAATGCAGTTTTTAATAGCCGCGAGTATATTACATAGTTTTTATGTATAATTATCACTATTAAACTTGTTTCTAGTTTTAATTAGAAAGTTTTACCAAAAGTTAAACTTTCAGCCTCGACAGCTTGAACCAGGTCTTATAAGAGCCGAGAAGGCCCAAACGGGGAGAAAATATAGTTTTTAAGAGCTGAGAGTAGTATCACATCGTCTATATGCATAACTACTACTAATTAAACTTGTTTCTATTTTTGATTTAGAGGTTTGACTAAACGTCAAACTTTCAACCCAAATTGGCCTGAACTAGGCCTTATAAGAACCCAATAGGGTTGAAATGGGGAGAAAATGTAGTTTTTAAGAGCTGGGGATAGTATTACATAGTTTTTATATAAAATTACTACTAATTAAACTTGATTCTAATATTAATCGGGAAGTTTGATGAAAAGTCAAACCTTTAGCCCTTATTGGCCTTAACTAGGCCTTATAAGAGCCAAATAGGGCCCAAATAAAAGTAAAATATTGTTGTCAAGAGCTGAGAGTGTTATTACATAGTTTTTATATACAATTACAGCTAATTAACCTTATTTCTAGTGCTAAATGAGAAGTTTGATCAAAAGTCAAATTTTTAGCACCGAATTGGCCAGGACTAAGTTGTATATGTGCCGAATAGGTCCCAAACGGGGGGAAAAATGAAGTTTTCAATAACTCAAAGTACTATTACGTTGTTTTTATGTATAATTACTACTAATTAAACTTGGTTCTTTTCTTAATTGAGATGTTTCACTAAAACTCAAACTTTCAGCCCTGATTGGCTAGAACTAGGCCTTATAAGAGCAGAGAATAGGGTCCAAATGGGGAGAAAACATGATTTTCAAGAGCTGGGAGTAGTATCACATAGTTTGTATGTATAACCACTACTAATTCAATTTGTCTCTATTCTTAAGTTGGAAGTTTGACCAAAAGTTAAACTTTTCAGCCCCGATTGCCCTGAATTATACCTTATATGAGCCGAATTGGACCCAAACTGGAGAAAAATGGTTCCGAGACCTACGAGTGGTGTTATATAGTTTCTATGTACAATTACTGCTAATTATCGCTGTTTCTTGTGTTAATTGGGTATTTTTACCAAAAGTCAAACTTTAACCCTGATTGGACTGAACTAGGCCTTATAAGATACGAAAAGGGCCCAAACAGAGACAAAATGCGATTATCCAAAGCCGGGAGTAGTATTAAATAATTTTTATATATAATTACTTCTAATTAAACTTTCTTCTAGTCTTAATTTGAAAGTTTGATTAAAAGTCAAACTTTCACACTGATTGGCCTGAACTAGGAGCCAGATATAGTTTAAACAGGGAGAAAACTTGATTTTAAAGAGCCAAGAGTAGTATTACATAGTTTCTATATGCAGTTACTACTATTAATCTTGTTTCTAGTCTTAATCTGAAAATTTGACTTTTGTCAAACTTTCAGCTCTGGTTGGCCTGAACTAGGCCTTATAAGAGCCGAATGGGACCAAACTTTAGGAAAACATAGTTTTCAAGTACCGTGAATGGTATTACGTAGTTTCTATATACAAGTACTACAAATTAACCTTATTTCTAATATTAATTAGAAATTTTAACTAAAAGTCAAATTTTAAACCCTGATTAGCCTGAACAGGGCCTTATTAAAGCTAAATAGGATCCAAACGGGGAGAAAATGCAGCTTTCACGAGACAGGAGTACTTTTACATTGTAACTTTGTATAATTACTACTAATTAAACTTGTTTCAGGTCTTAATTTAGATGTTTGACTGAAAGTCAAATCTTGAGCCCTTATGGGCCTGAATTAGGCCTTGTAAGAGCCGAATAGGGCTCAAACGGTAGGAAATATTATTTCAAAAGCTGAAAGTGGTATTACATTGTTTCTATGTATAATTACTACTAATTAACCTAAGTTCTAATTTTAATTAGAAAGTTTGACTAAAAGTCAAACTTTCAACTCCGATTGGTCTGAACTGGCCTTATAAGAGCCAAATGGGGCCCAGACAGGGAGAAAACATGGTTTTCAAGAGCTGAGAGTAGTATCATATAGTTTTATATATAATTTTGATTAATTAAACTTGTTTATATTCTTAATTTGAAATTTTTTTCAAAAAAATTAAACTTTTAGCCTCGATTGACCTAAATTAGGCCATATAAATAAGAGCTAAAAAGGGGCCAAACCAGAGGAAAACATGGTTTTCTAGAGCTGAGAGTTGTATTACATAGTTTTTATGTAAATTACTACTATTTTATCTAGTTTCTAGTTTTAATTGAGAAGTTTGACTAAAAGTCAAACGTTCAGCCCCGATTGGTCTAAACGAGGCCTTATAAGAACCGAAAAAGGCCCAATCCGGGAGAATATGCTATTTTCAGGAGCTAGGAATAGTATTATATAGTTTTTATGTATAATTACTACTAATTAAACTTGTTTCTAGTCTTAATTGAAAAGTTCGACCAAAGTCAGACTTTCAGTCTCAATTTCCCTGAACTAGGCCTTACATAAGCCGCATATGACCTAACAGAGAGAAAATAAGGTTTTTAAAGAGCCAGGAGTATTATTACATAGTTTCTATGTACAATTGTGGCTAATTAATCTAGTTTCTAGTGTTAATTAGAAAGTTTGACCAAAAGTCAAACTTTCAGCCCCGATTGGCCTGAATTAGACCTTATAAGAGCTGAAAAGCGCCCAATCTGGGTGAAACTACGGTTTTCAAGAGCTGGGAGTAGTTACATAGTTTTTATATATAATTACTACTAATTAAACTATTTTCTGACCTTAATTGGAGAGTTTGATCAAAAGTCACTCTTTCAGCCCAGATTGGCCTGAGCTAAGCCCTAAAAAAGCCAAATATGACCTAAACAGGGAAAAAAATATAGTTTAGGAGCTAGGAGTAGTATTACATAGTTTTTATATACAATTACTACTAATTAAACTTGTTTCTACTATTAATCAGGAAGTTCGTCTAAAAGTCAAACTTTCAGGCTCGATTGGCCTGAACTAAGCATTATAAGGGCAGAATAGGACTTAAACAAGGAGAAAACATGCTTTCAAGAGCCGAGAGTAGTATTACATAGTTTTTATATATAATTACTACTAATTAAACTTGTTTCTATTCTTTATTGGGAAGTTTGATAAAAACTCAAATCTTCAGCCCCGATTGGCTTGAACTAGGCATTATGAAAGCCGAATAAGGCTCAAACAGGGAGAAAACATCTTTTCACGAGCCGGGAGTAGTACTACATATTTTCATGTAAAATTACTACTAATTAAACTTGTTTCTATTCTTAATAGGAAAGTTTGACCAAAAGTCAAATCTTCAGCTCCAATTGGCCTCAACTAGGCATTATAAGAGCCGAACATGACCCAAACGAGAGGAAAATATGGTTTTCAAGAGCCGTGAGTGATATTACATAGTTTCTATATGAAATTACTACTAAATAACCTTATTTCTAGTGTTAACTTGTTTAACTTATTTTAGGATTATTTGAGAATTTTTATCAAAAGTCAAATTTCAGCCCTGATTGGCCTGAACTAGGCCTTATAAGAGACGAATGAGGACCAAACTGGAGGAAAAAAGGTTTACAAGGGACGTGAATGGTATTATATATTTTCTATGTATAATTACTACTAATTAACTTTGTTTCTAGTGTTAATTGGAAAGTTTGACCTAGAGTCAAACTTTCAGCCCCGATTGGCCTGAATTAGGAAATATTAGAGCTGATTAGGGCCCAAACGGGAAAAAAATGAGGTTTTCAAGAGCGAGAGTAGTATTATATAGTTTTTATGTGCAATTACCACTAATTAAACTATTTTCTAATCATAATATGAAAGTTTGACCAAAACCCAAACTTTCGGTTCTTATTGGCCTGAACTAGGCCTTATAAGATCTGAATGGGGCTAAACGGGAGAAAAACATGGTTTTCAAGTGCTGAGAGTGGATTATAGAGTTTCTATGCACAATTATTACTAATTAACCTTGTTTCTTATGTTAATTAGGAATTTTGATCACAAGTCAAACTTTCATTCCTGATTGGCCTGAACTAGTCCTCATAAGAGCCAATTAGGGCTCAAACGAGGTTTTCAAGAGCCAAGAGTAGTAATACATAGTTTTTATATATAATTACTATTAATTAAACTAATTTTTAGTCTTAATTAGGAAGTTTTACTAAAAGTCAAACTTTCAACCCTGTTAACCTGAATTAGGCCTTATAAGAGCCAATTAGGGTCCAAACGGGAAGAAAATGAGGTTTTTAAGTGCCGGGAGTAGTATGACATAGTTTCATGTATAATTACTACTAATTAAACTAGTTTCCAGTCATAATTGGGAAGTTTAGTAAAAGTTAAACTTTCAACCCCAATTGGCCTAAATTAGGCCTTATAAGAGCCGATTAGGGCCCAAACGAGGAGAAAACGTGGTTTTCAAGAGCCCATAGTAGTATGACAGTGTTTTTATAAATAATTACTACTAATTAAACTTGTTTCTAGTTTTTATTGGGAAGTTTGACCAATAATCAAACTTTCAACACCGATTGGCCTGAAACAGGCCTTATAAGAGCCGAATGGGACCAAACCGGAGGAAAACATGGTTTTTAAGGGCCGTCAATGGTATTACTTAGTTTCTATGTACAATTAATACTAATTAACCTTGTCTCTAGTAAGTTCGATCAAAAGTTGTTTCAGCCCCAATTGGCCTGAACCAGTCCTTATAATAGCCGCCCAAACGAGGAGAAAATAAAGTTTTCAAGAGCTAAGAGTATTAATACATAGTTTTTTTGCATAATTACTACGATTAAACTAGTTTCTAGTCTTAATTAGAAAGTTTTATCAAAAATCAAACTTTCTGCCTGATTGGCCTGGACTAGGCTTTATAATAGCCGAATAGGAACCAAATGGGAGGAAAATATGATTTTCAAGGGTCGTGAATGGTATTGCATAGTTCTATGTACAATTACTTCTAATTAACCTAATTTCTATTGTTAATTTGGAAGCTTAACCAAAAGTCAAACTTTAAAGCCCTGTTAACCTGAACTAGGCCTTATTAGAGATGAATAGGGTCCAAATGGGGAGAAAATATAGTTTTCAAGAGCAGCGAGTAGTATTACATAGTTTTTATGTATAATTCCTACTAATTAAACTTGTTTCTAGTCTTAATTGGAAAGTTTGACCAAAGTCAGACTTTCTGTCCCGATTGCCCTAAATTAGGCCTTATATGAGCCGAATATGACCTAAATAGAGATAAAACATGATTTTAAAGCGCCAGGAGTATTATTACATAGTTTCTATATACAATTGTGGCTAATTAATTTTGTTTCTAGTGTTAATTGGAAAATTTGACAAAGAGTCAAACGTTCAGCCCTGATTGGCTTGAACTAGGCCTTATGAGAGCCGAAATAGGGTTTTTAAGAGCTGGGAGTAGTATTACATAATTTTTATATATAATTACTACTAATTAAACTTGTTTCTTGCCTTAATTGGAGATTTTGATCAAAAGTCACTCTTTCCGCCCAGATTGGCCTAAGCTAGGCCTTTAAAAAGTCGAATATGACCTAAACAGGGAGAAAATATTGTTTAGGAGCTAGGAGTAGTATTACATAGTTTCTATATACAATTACAACTAATTAATTTGTTTCCACTATTAATCAGCAAGTTCGTATAAAAGTCAAATTTTCAGGCTCGATTGGCCTGAACTAGGCATTATAAGAGCAGAATAAGACTCAAACAAGGAGAAAACATACTTTCAAGAGCCGGGAGTAGTATTACATAGTTTTTATTTATAATTACAATTAATTAAACTTGTTTCTATACTTTATTGGGAAGTTTAATAAAAAGTCAAATCTTCAGCCCCGATTGGCCTGAACTAGGCATTAGAAAAGCCGAATAGAGCTCAAACAGGGAGAAAATATCTTTTCAAGAGCCGAGAGTAGTACTACATAGTTTTCATGTAAAATTACTATTAATTAAATTTGTTTCTATTCTTAATAGGGAAGTTTGACCAAAAGTCAAATCTTCAGCCCCGACTGGCCTCAACTGGGCATTATAAGAGCCGAACATGACCCAAACGAGAGGAAAATATGATTTTCAAGAGACGTGAGTGGTATTACATAGTTTCTATATGCAATTACTACTAAATAACCTTGTTTCTAGTGTTAACTACTTTAACTTGTTTTAGGATTATTTGAGAATTTTTGCCAAAAGTCAAATTTCTGCCCTGATTGGCCTGAACTAGGCCTTATAAAAGACGAATGGGGACAAACTGGAGGAAAACAAGGTTTAAAAGGGACGTGAATGGTATTACATAGTTTTTATGTATAATTACTACTAATTAACTTTGTTTCTAGTGTTAATTGGAAAGTTTGACCTAGAGTCAAACTTTCAGCCCCGATTGGCCTGAACTAGGCAATATAGAGCTGATTAGGGCCCAAATGGGATAAAAATGAGGTTTTCAAGAGCCGAGAGCAGTATGACATAGTTTTTATGTGCAATTACCACTAATTAAACTATTTTCTAGTCTCAATATGAAAGTTTGACCAAAACCCAAACCTTCAGTTCTTATTAGCCTGAACTAGGCCTTATAAGAGCTGAATGGGGCCAAACGGGAGAAAAACATGATTTTCAAGTGCTAAGAGTGGATTATAGAGTTTCTATGCACAATTATTACTAATTAATCTTGTTTCTTATGTTAATTTAGAATTTTGATCAAAAGTCAAACTTTCAGTCCTGATTGGCATGAACTAGGCCTTGTAAGAGCCGATTAGGGATCAAACAATGTTTTTAAGAGCCGAGAGTAGTAATAATAGTTTTTTATGTATAATTACTTTTAATTAAACTAGTTTCTAGTCTTAATTGAGAAGTTTTACTAAAAGTCAAACTTTCAACCCCGATTGGCCTGAATTAATTAGGCCTTATAAGAGCTGATTAGGGCCCAAACGAGGAGAAAATGAGATTTTCAAGTACCGGTAGTAGTAT
>JAVJIF010003854.1:57500-76813 GCA_038442645.1 Agave tequilana
AATATAAATTTCTTCTCATACGGATAACTGTGACCTTGGTCGCAACAGCTGATAAGAAGTAATTTTGTTTTCATCTCTTATGCGACCTTGGTCGCATTTATATAACTTATATTTTAGAATACAGTGATATCTAAAAAATATTTATATTCATTTAATTCGTGTAATTTGTTTTTTGTAGGATATGAATGCATATGGAGAAATGTCTGGAAGCTCAGATAAGTTTATAGGGAAATAGTTCCTGTCGCATATGGAAGCATACAATTTCTACAATTCTTTTGCAAGGAATAGAGGTTTTAGCGTGAGAAGAAAAGGTACAGATAAGTCACAGAAGCCTCCTCGTGAGATTATTTGCAGAAAATTTTGCTGCAACAAGGAAGGTCTGAAGAAGTTATGTGACAAAAGACAAGAGGGGCTTACAGTGCATCGTCGAGTTAACACTAGAGTAGGTTGTCCTGCTGAGATGCATATCCGTCTTCGTTTTTTTGGACTCAACTCGATATTGGGTTATCACAAAATTTGTTGATACTCATTCACATGAATTGTCTAGCCCGGATAAGGTACATCACCATTACTCTCACCAGACTCATCGTTCAACAATTAGCAGAAGCATTATGAGCAATCTGGTTGATGTTGGAATGCGGCCTTCAAATATTTCCCGCGTTGTGAATGCAATGAGCTAGGGAGAAGGCTGTGAAGAAGTGAGCCCTCAACAAGTTATTGATTTCACTCGTCAACGTAGAAATAACTGCGGTCATGAGTTTATTGCTATTATCAAATATTTTCAAGAGAAAGCCGAGACCGATCCAGAATTCTTCTTTTCAAGTGAAGTCGATAACGCGGGCACACTTAGAAGCATTTTTTGGGCTGATGGAAGAGCTATTTCCTCGTATCTGAGGTTCTGTGATGTGATCGTTTTTGACACCACATACAGAACTAATAACTTTAGCTTGCCATTTGCTCCATTCACTGGAGTAAATCATCACCGGCAGTCAATTTTGTTCGGCTGTGCAATGCTTGCTGATGAGCAGAGGGATACTTTTGTTTGGTTATTCCAAAAATGGCTCAAGTGCATGCATGGAGTTGAACCAAAGCTGATTATTACTGATCAGGATGCGCAGATTGGTGACGCCATCAAGATTGATTTCCCAACTTCTCGGCACCGTTACTGTTTCTGGCATGTGCGGAAACATATTGCCGAGCAACAAATCCCAATGGCAAACAAGTATGGAGAAGATATGGTCTCCGATTTCCATGCTTGGTACACCTCTCGCGATATAAGCATTTGTGAGGAACGATGGCGTCTGATGAGTGAAAAATATCAGTTAGAAGAAGGAGATGACAGTTGGTTGATGAAGATGTACAGGCTTCGTGGACATTGGGTTAATGCATATCTCAAGGATGTTTTCTGTGCTGGAATGACAACCAGTCAGAGGTCCGAGAGTATTAATTCCTTCTTTGATGGTTTTGTTAACTCAAACACTAAACTAGTGGAATTTGTTCACCAATATGATAAAGCTGTTGCTTCCCGTCGTACATCTGAATCTCTTCAAGATTTTAGGGGTTTGAATTCTGTGCCCAATTGTACATCCAATCCATATGAGATACAGGTTTCGAAGTTGTATACACCGAAGATTTTTCAGTTGTTCCAAAATGAATGGGCAGTTGTAACGATACTGTTTTCAGAAGAGGTGGAACATGACAAACCTGGATCAACATATTTGGTTGGTAATTTTTCAGAATCAAAGACAGTTGGGAAAAGGTCATTTATGATAAGCGAGAGGAACTTCATGTTTCTTGCAGTTGCTCCTTATTTGAAACAGAGGGTATCCTATGTAGACATATTCTGTGTATTTTGTGGCGCAATCACGCTACACATATACCAGAATCATATATACTTCAGAGATGGAGGTTGGATGCTCGTTACAAAAACGTTGCAATTTAAAATGGCATGAAGCCTTTTCCCAGTCAAGGCACTCCACGGACGGCTAGATTGTGGACAGTTCGTTCAAAATTAATGCAATTCTGGACATGGTCGCTGATTCTGATGAAAATCTTTCAAATTTGGAGGCAGTTTTGAAAAGTTTGCCCAAGATACCACTAGAAACTACAGAGCAATGTCAGGAAATGATCATTCATCACAGCCTAAAACTGCGGTTGGTTCCAGTGGATCCGTTGTCATATTGCGAGATGGTGAAGAATTGAATATACGTGATCCAATTGGTCCTGTACCAACCAAGGGGAGGCCTAGAGCTGCATCCAGGCTTAAGTCTGGTTTTGAAGATTCTATATATCAGAAGGAAGTTAAGCATCGAAAATGTGGTAACTGCCAAGAGTTGGGCCATTACAGGACTGGTTGTCCGTTACTGGTATATTACATTAAACCTGTTAATCATTTTTTTTATAACGATTAATCTTTAAAATTCTTACTATTTATTTTTTTATTGGCAGAAGAAGTAGGTTTGGGTTGCCTCCATCTCGAAGGAACAAAGACTTCAATTTTTTATGAAGTGCGACCAGGGTCGCACAGTGTAGAGAGATTAAGTCGCAGTCTGCTACTGGCGTGTCATTATAATCAGATTTATTATCATTCTTTGATTTCTACTGTATTATTTTTGTATGTAGTTGTACTTTAAAGTTTTAATGCTACAAAATTCTACTTTATAGTTTAATTTTTTTGTATATAATGTGATCAGAGATTTTGGTCCAGTGTACATTTAAACTGCGACCAAGGTCGCAGTGTTGTTATTGGTAAAGATTCCCAGCATTTGCAATCTAGTGTCGCATTACATGGACTGCGACTTAGGTCGCAGTACGTTAGGTAGGTGTTTCCTTTATATTAACATGCATAGCGACCAAGGTCGTAGTGTTGTTTTTGATTAAGATTGCCGCCATCAACTGCGACCAAGGTCGCATTATATTTTATTAAGACTGCGGCTATCAACGGCGACCAAAGTCGCAACCTTCTTTTTAAAATTTTGAGATGGTGAAGACTTAAGTCGCAGTACGTTAGGTAGGTGTTTCCTTTATATTAACACGCATAGCGACCAAGGTCGCAGTGTTGTTGTTGATTAATACAATTACTGAAGGCATGTTTGTTTCTAACATCAGTACGCAATAGTAAAAGCCAAGTTGTAACAAATGAAGACTGGAAATAATCAATGGAACTTATAATAAATAAATGTATAGAAATGTGTATAAATTAAATCAATACAACAAAAAAATTATGCAATGAATTGCACTTGCAATTATTTTTACATTTATAAAATAAAAATTGTGGTATATTAATACTTTGTCAACTATCAGTCTTCAAATGTCGTATGTCGTATAATGTCTATTTCTTCATCCCAACTCTTCTCTACATCTGCAAGTATCATGTATGCAAGCTCACTTCTTAGTTTCTGTACACCAGCAACCGTAACAGTATCAACAGCTGATAGATAGCCAGACGCTATGCTTTCCATATACTTGCATACATATACAGCGCAATCAACACTGAAATTTCCATAGAGTAACCATTAAATGAAATTAGATTTTGTACTAAAAAAAAGTAGAAAATATGAAAGGAAAGGAGATGTCAAAAATTTATATACCTGTTTGCTTGTTGGGGGCATTTTACGTATTTTATATTAATTTTCTCATTAATTTATTGGAATGAATCTCAAAAATCTCTAATAATCTTTCTTTCTACAATGTCAATAGGAACAAAAATTAGTATTAATCAAATTAATTGCAAGTTTTCAGTAATCAAAATATTAAATTTCAACTCACCATTATTCTTGCATCTTTTTGGTAAAGCTTTATTATATTACTTTTTTTGTTAGCTGGGACCAAAGAGTTGTAAAAAATCCACTCTTGGGTATGGCAATCGAATACCAGCAAGGTCTAGTGAAATCCCAGCTCGTCGGCACTATGTTTGTGATTGATCGGGAAGAACATGTACTGCACGTCAGCTGTCCAGTTTTTCACCAGCTTCTGCTTGATGAAATGATCTTCCAGATCTTCACTTTTATTTACAACACTGTGCTGTGGACAAGAAAAAAAATAAATCAAATACAAATGAATTTAAAATATAAGAAAAAATTAATTAAAATAAGAAGTCATTAAGTGAAGACAAGACACTGCGATCAAAGTCGCAGCGTTTCTTACTATCATATTTTTAAACTGCGACTTTAGTCGCAGTACATCAGTTAGTCGCAATACATGATAATTATAAACTGCGACCTTAGTCGCAGTACATGAGTTAATAGCAGTACATTTTAATTAAAACTGCGACCTTAGTCGAAGTACATGCGTACACAGAGATAGAGAATATGACTTAGTCGCAATACATTTTAATTACCTTAGTCGCAGTATATTATTTAGTCGCAGTACATGAGTTAGTTGCAGTACATTTAATTATAAACTGCGACCTTGGTCGCAGCTCCGACCTTGGTCGTAGGTCGCAGCTCCGACCTTAGTCGCAGTACATGAGTTAGTAGCAATACATTTTAATTATAAACTGCGACCTTAGTCGCAGCACATGTGTTAGTAGCAGTACATTTTAATTATAAACTGCGACCTTAGTCGCAGTACATGAGTTATGCCTACACAGAGATAGAGAATATTAGTAATCTGTTCTAGAGTTGATATTACATTAAACCGTAAAGGAGAAAGTAGATTTTTACCCAAGCTTCGCTCCGAAAGAATATGCTTTTTAATCCTTCTCCTTTCTCAAGATGCTGCATGTAGAAATGAATTATATTTGCATCTAAGTCTCTACTGAACATCAGGTCCTCAATGTCATTCCTTGTAATGATGATTGCATTGTCGGTATCCTGATACGCAGTAGAACTTCAAGATATTCAAAACAAAGTTAGTAATTTAATTGTTCTTATATAAAGGTATAACAGATTTTTTTTTGATATGAATTAACTTACTCAGAGAAGGACTTGTCGAAGAAATTTTTTATAAGAGCTTGTTGATGGGGCTGCAGAATTCTGTATGATGTGGTTTCGGTCAATTCTCTCGATTTTGGCTCAGTAGAGGAAATCTCTTTGTCACCGAAACCAGCGGTAGAACTCGCAGCCGCAGGCTGTGGAATAGGATTTTCATTTTTTTTCTTCTTCTATTTTGGATAAACAAAGTCGGAGTCATCGCGATCTCTTTCAGCGCGCTTGCGTTCTTTGACTCCCCTTTCTATTGTGCCTTTAGAGGTTTCCAAAACAGCTTCTTTTGAGGATTGCTTCTGAGGCGGAGTATGTTCTTGAATTTTTTCTTCAGAAGCACTATCTTTTTGGGGTTCTTGAATCATTTGACTTATATCCAGGGAAAAATTTGGCATATCTTCCCCATAAAAATTTAAAATAGATTCAGAACCCAATATTTTATCCTCTTCTAGTTTTTTTCTTCTCCTCCTCTTCAGCCTGCTTCTCCATCTGCTCCTTCATTCTTTTTTCCTCTTCACCCTTCCTTCTAATTTCCTCTTCTTTCACTTTCCTCTTGTTCTCCCTCTTCTTACTTAACTCCTCCAACAGCTTCCTCATATTCTCATTCTCTTCCTCTTCCCTCCTCCTCTCCTCCTTTTCCTGCTCATCCTTTTCCCTCCTCTTCTTCTCCTTCTCCTCTTCTTCCCTCATTCTCCTTTCATTCTCCTCCTCTTCCCTTCTTCTATTCTCCTTCTCCTTCTCCTCCACTTCTCTCCTTCTGTTCTCCTTTCCTTCTCTTCTTCCCTCTTCTTCTCCTTATCTTTATTCGCAGCAGCGGCTGCTCTCAGTAGCTCTTCTTCTTCCTCTTCATTAACCTTTAATTTTCTCTGCTGCCTTTTTTGTTTTTTCTTCTCTCTTTTTTCTCTCCTTTTTATTTTATTCAGCCTTGAGTCTGTTCTCAGTCTCCATATTTTCAATTTTTTTTCAAGCTGAGAAACATATTCTCTCAAGTTCTGATTTTGAGACCTCAGTTGTTTTATTTCTTCTGCTTGAACATCCGGTGGAGGTGGCAAATAACCTTCAAAAATTGGTTCTTGCTCACTCGTTTCAGCCAGTTCTGGCTCCTTTTCCGCCGGGATGTCAGCTTCATTATATGTATGGCCTCCTTCTCCTTCTCCTTCTTCTTCTTCTTCTTCATCTTCTTCTTCTTCATCTTCTGCTTCTTCTTCTTCATCCTCCTCTTCCCCTTCAACAGGAAGGCCAACCAAATTTTTTTCAGCAGTAGATATGTTGGCCATTCGACTCAAAATCTGAAATTAAACAGAAAAAGGTAAGTTAAAATTAAAACAATGAAATAATGATACTGCGACCATGGTCGCTGTTTATTTATGAAATATTTTTGATAAAATACGACCATGGTCGCAGTATGTTTGTATTGCACAAATTTATCTGCCAAGACATGCAGCTCAACACTGCGACCATGGTCGCAATTCTGTTGAAAAGGGTATTTTTCAAGAGAATGCGACCATGGTCGCACATAATTTCAGGCAGAAAACGAACTGCGAAAGGTGCAGCTCAATACTGCGACCATGGTCGCATTTTATTTGTACCGCACATAAAAAGATGTCTAACTTACAGTATTGATGTCGATCTTATTTAGATCAACTTCAAATAGAGATCTGCTAATATTTGGAGGTCCCATATTACTGCGCGTGGGGTTTTTTCCTCCAAAGCAGACCTCTGCTCAAAATAGGTGCCCTCTCACACAGCCAATACTGCAAAAAATGGAAAATTAAATTAGTTTTATGGGTAAATTTCATACAATGTTGGCCAAATATGAGATTTCTACTTACAATAATTTGCACGGAGCATCCTTGCAGCTCGTACGTGGTTTGCCTGAAGATGTCCATTGACTCAATCAGGAATTGCCAAACAGCTTTTGCCCAGCATATTGTCCTCATCAGTTGCATATTGGCAATCTGTTCCACAATATACCACGACACCGTGCATCTACTGCCAGAGAAGAAAAGAGTGGCCGACATGTATAGGATGACTAATGTGGTAAAGTCTTGAGCTGCAAGTATTTGAATGTCTCTTATAATTTCATTTATAGACATTTGCTGCTCAAATTGTTCATCCTGTGTCACATCTAATATATCCCTCCTCCTTCTCTTGACAAGAAGATCATCCAAAGCATCTTCAATAGATACTTTTGTGATCTTCTTTATATTGGGGAAAAAATGTTTTATAACCCCTCTATCTTTCATCGTACATGTCTTATTCATCACAAAATCTACCCCATTGACAGGTAGACCAAAAGTAAGGGCAACATCCTCCACTGTTAACTCAATCTCTTTGCCCCCAATTGTAAAGGTCCTTGTATTCCTGTCATACTGGTTTAAAATACGCAGTACGGCAACATTTGATTTTAGACCCTTTTCAGCCCCAAATTCTTCATTGTGGAACGCCATGAAGATTGGTCCAAATGGGGTATTCTTCATTGCCTCTACGAAATTAGCCTGAATGTACTTCTTAAATGTCTTCATTAACTCGCACATTGGTTTTATGCTTGATCTCAGAGGACGAACCTTTATCTCTTGTTTACCTACGTAGGAAGAAAAATTAAAGAATTTAGACCAATGATTATTTTAAAATTATAAGGGAATAAAAGCATATTTGTTTTTTAATAAACTGCGACCTCGATCGCAGTCATGCATTGCAAACAAAACAACTTGGACCAGGACTACACTGCGACCAAGGTCGCATAAGACTACAGTGCAATCAGAAATAACTGTGACCTGCGTCGACACGGCGACCAAAGTCAAAAAATATTACGGTGCAATCAATAACAGCTGCGACCCTAGACCACACTGCGACCACGGTCGCACTGCGGTCAAGGTCGCATAAGACTACAGTACAATCAGAACAACTGCGACCTGGGTCGACACTGCGACCAAGGTCGCATAAGACTACAGTTCAAACAGAAACAACTGCGACACAAATTTGATAAAAACATATTATTTTAAATACATTGCGACCTTGGTCGCAAGAGACTACAACTCTTATTCAAACATCTGCGACCCCATGTCGTCAGTATGTAAGGAAAAAAAAGTAAGTTTCATATACTGCGACCTACGTAGCATTCGTCTACAATGAAAGGTAAAAAAAAAAAAATTTCCAAAGTCGCACAGATCTGAACTGCGACACAGTAAAATAGAAGTAAATAATAAAAACTTTCAAAAAATAGGACCTTTATCGTCGTGTTACAAATTTTATAAATTTTAAAATTTATTCATCGTCTAAAGTTTGAAAATCTCTTTCTTAATTGCGACCATGGTTCCAAGATTTAAAAAAAATTTAAAAACATGCGACCTGAGAAATAAATCTTGAAAAAATTTAAAACTATTAAAATACACAAACCCTAAAAATTTTTGAAAATATCATTTTTGTAGTACCTTTATCGACGGATGATTTCTTAGGCGCCATCAGTTGCAAATATGTTTTTTAAAAATCGGATCAAATTTTTGAAGGAAAAGACTAATTGGATCAGAACCGCCGGATGAAATTTTAGAGCTGTAAATTTTTTTGGAAGACAAATTTTTTACATAAGGTAAAAGTTGTGAGGGAGGGTATTTTCAGAAAATACAATATTGAGGTGACTGGCATTAAATTGGGCGGGATTTACAGGATTTTGTCCGCCAAATTTTTTACAGATGTGGGGCGGTGATGTTGCCACGCCCGCAGGCTGAGAAAACTCTCTCAGCCTGCCGGCTGAGGTACAGTAAGCCATATATATATATATATATAGGTGTATATATATATATATACACACACACACATAGGTATATATATATACACACACATAGGTATATGATAGGTAGTGAAAAATGCATAATTGACATCATATATACCATCGCATTTGCACATTTATTCATATTATAATGCACAATTATTAATATTTCTTTATTTAATATGTGCAGGCCTCAAATTATCAATTTAATAAAGAATAAAGCTAAAAGAGCCCAAAAGCCCAGATCCAAGCCCATGTTTGAAGCCCAGGTGAAGAAGTGCAAATACAAAGATTCAAAATGCAAATACAAGGGCTAAGAGTTGCAAATATCAGAAATTAGGGTTGGATAGACTTCTGTCAAACCCTAAACACCTGCAGGATGAAGATAAAAGGCCAAGATAGAGAGGAATTTCGTGGAGAAAGGATTTGAAGAAATTTGGATTAAGGGTAACTTGATTACCAAGTTATCTCGAAAATCCAGATTAAAAGGCCAGGATCACACTTCTAAAAGCAGAAGCCCACATGGACGGACCAGGAGAGGCCACGCGCCAAAGCGCGTGGCCAGAAGCCAAGAAACTGCCGCGGAGGCGCGGCAAAAGCCGCGCATCGCGGCAGTCTTGATAAGGATGGCTACCAAATTTTGTTGACACTTCTATCCGGGACTCCTCTACATTCTGCACTATAAATACCAGAGCATTCGCAACAGGGAGGGGATCCAGAGACGAACTAGGGTTTTTCATTAGCTATTTTAAATTTCTGCCAAAGTTGTAATTTTTATTTCAAGCTAGTTGTGGAAGAAGGAGCTTGTATTTGGGATCAGTTCATCGAATAAAGGTTACCTTTTTTCTAGTCAATTCTCTGTTATTTAATTTTGCATTTTCTTCGTGATTTCTTGAGTTTGGTTTGATCTGCGATCTCTTGATTCTTTTTATTTTCTTTCGTTCTTTGTTCATCTTCTTATATAAAAAAAAAAAAAGGGAAAATAATTAAAAGATGATTAACTAATATTCCTCTAGTGGTTTGCTGTGTTTCTTAAAGCAACCCTAGAGCAGTTAGGCATTGGTTTGATGGATGACAACTCTTGAAACCCTAGGTTTAAAGTAGATGCTTGAAGATTAAACAATAATTAGTATTCTAATCTAATATCACAACATTAATTAATTCTTCACATTTCATATCTAAGAACTTTGACAATGCAACCTCAAGGTAAGACTTCTTTTGTGTTGTGCTTAGATGTTAGGATGAAAAAGTGTTGGACTTTTTAGAGTGATGTTGGTAAGATTCTAAATATCTTCTCTTGCTTGCATATAAAAACCTAGGATAAAACTCCTATATTCCAATATGATGATCAATAGCCTTGACTTGCAATAGGGTTGTGGTAGAAGATCAGCAAAACCACGTTTTTAATCTCTTATATTCATCACAAATCTAATCTCTCTTTTCTTACTTGAAGCATACAAGGGAATCGGCCGAAAAGCTTGCATCGCATCCTTCCCTGAGGATCACGACCCGCTCAAGCCCTTGCTACAGCGGATTCGCATTGAGACTAAGCAAATCTGAACTTTATTTCAATCTCAATCAAATTTTGGCGCCGTTGCCGGGGAAGGAACGGCACGATTTCTCTTTCTAATCATTCTTTCTCTTCTGTTGCAGGTACAGAGAACAGGAAGCAGAATCAGAGTAGCAGAAGACACATATTGCTATCCAGTGCCTCTGCCCTAGAAGGCAGAGCACTTGGACCTACACTTTTGCCGCGTTTCCACGGCAAAAGCCGCGGTCCGCGGCAAGTGTAGCGGACTACTGACAGAATTTTCTGCAGGTTGCTCTGCAGTGCAAAAAAATTATAATTCTGCTGTGATATTATTGCTCTGTGATCACACTGCAACTGTTAATAATTAACATTAACCTATTTGTTGAAAAAAATAAAAAAAAATTTTTTAGACTCTTGCATTTTAGGGCACGTGTCTATTTTAATTCTTTTAATTCTGTTGAAGAGTGCTGGCGACAAGGTACGTTTGCATAGCATATAGATTAGGAAGCACTCTTGTTTGTTTACCGCTTTCTTGAGTGATTACTTTTCTACCGCTTTACACGTACACTAATCCATTTTAAGGGCATAACCCATAACAAAGATAAGGTGGGGATTTCATCACCCTTCCTTGGCCCACAAATCATACCAGTCACACTCACACCCCTAACCCTAATTAAAACTTGACTAGACGTTGGCCCTAAGGTAACTCGGACTCAATAGGAGATTGACCGAAGAAGGAAAGTTGTTCGAAATTAACCCTTGCCAAATCGGTGTCTAGCGAAGGGATTGAGGGCCGAAAGCTCGAAGAACGGTGGTTATTTAATTAAGGAACGTCTCTGACGGAAAACCTCCCACCGGTCTTGCCCTGAACTGGCCGATTAGCTCGTGGTTAACGTCGACAATAGACCTCCTAAGGACAGTCTAAAGTTAGGAGTCGTCTAGGTCAAGGATAACCCTAGAATAGGATTTTTGTTGTTTTTCTTTTTTTCTTTTTGATTGATTGGGTGAACTTGTTTGCTGATTGTGCATGACCGCTTGGTCGAGAGACCCACTCACATCCCGGCTAACTAGAACTAGTTCACCACCCGAGCTCAAGCCCGACTCACACATGGCACAACAACAGTCACTCCAAGATAGGTTCTATCCTATTAGAACCTCTCTTCCTTCTTGCATCCAGCTCACTATCGAAAGTGTTGACCCATATGAACTCAAGCCACAATACATCAACACTCTTCCCAAATTTCACGGACTTGAATCTGAGGATGCATACTTCTTCATAAGGGAATTTGAAGAAGTTTGTCAAATGATGAATATGCCTAAGTTAGGAGACGATGCTATCAAACTTAGGTTTATCCCCTTGCTTTGAAGGATTTAGCAAAGAAATGGCTCTACAGTCTAGAGGCCGGTTCTATATCTTCTTGGGATAATTTCATTAAGGCCTTCTTAAAGAAATTTTATCCCGTTCACAAGACTGCACTGATTAGGAAGAATATCCTCCAGTTTAAGCAAACAGCCAATGAATCTTTTTGGAAATACTTCGAGCGTTTTAAGGATCTCCTTGCCCAATGTCCTCACCATGGGATAGAGAAATGGCGACTTTGCCAAGTTCTCTATGATGGATTAGATTATTCTACTAAAACACTGTTAGAATCCATGTGTCAAGGAGGATTTCTGCAAAAGAATGAAGATGAAGGATGGACATTGTTTGAGGAATTAGCTGAAAAATCCATCCAATGGGACCCTACTCCTGAAAAATCTAGGACTAATGACCCTACTTCTTCTAAAGGAGGTATCCATTCCATTGAGGCCAACGTAGCAACCGATGCTAAGTTAGCTGCTGTTATGCGTAGACTAGAGGCCCTTGAAACTAAAGAGCCAGTCTCTGTGAACCAAGTCAGCCCAACATCTTCGGCGGGCTGTACTTATTGTCAAGATATGAACCATGTGTTCGAGGAATGTCCTGTTTTCATCGCGCATCAAAGCTTGCCAGAACATACGAGTGCGGCCTTCACAAGGCCTGCCAACAATCCTTATGCGCCCACCTACAATCCCGGTTGGAGAAACCATCCCAATTTCTCATGGGGCCCAAGTAACAATGAGCAGATTAGGCCCAAATTCTCCAACAATTTCCAAAATCCGCCCTATCAGCAAGGTTTTCCCAGTCAAAATCAGCCACCTTCTTTCCAATATACACAAATGGAAACAAGGATGTCCAACATGGAAAGGAAGATGGACACCCTAGTTAAAAGCCAAGACACGCTGGCTCAAGCCCTAAGTAGGATAGAGCTCCAATTGAACCAGCAAGAGAGACAGAGGGGTACCCTACCGAGTCAACCATTGCCTAACCCTAGGAATCCTAGGCCAGCCAATGAGGCTCAAGACCCAAATCAGTGTCATATGGTCCATACACTCAGATCGGGGAAACAAGTTGATAATCAAGTATCCATGCCATCAGATCCATCCATGCCATCCATTCCGTCTAGCTCCACTCCTTCTCCATCCAGTCCCGAGGAAACTGAAGCTGAAAAGTCAGCAGATCAGTTGCACCAGCCTATAGCTCCATTTCCAAATAGGCTTAGAAGCAACAACAATGCACACATGGAGAAATTATTAGAGGTGTTCAATCAAGTTAGGCTCAACATTCCACTTCTTGATGCAATCCAGCAGGTCCCTAGTTATGCCAAATTCATTAAGGACATGTGCACCAAGAAAAGAAAGACTAATGTGCCTAAGAAGGTTTTTCTAGCCACTAACATTAGTGAGCTACTGTCCAACCAGATCCCTATCAAGTATAAGGACCCAGGTTGCCCCACCATTTCTTGCACCATAGGTCGAGCCGAAATCAATCGAGCACTCCTCGATTTAGGAGCCAGCATCAATTTGCTCCCTTTCTCCGTGTATCAACAACTTGGATTAGGTGAACTCACCCGACCCAGTTACTATTCAGTTGGCTGACCGCTCTATCAAAGTTCCAAAGGGAGAGATCAATGACGTTCTCATACGGGTTGGAGAATTCATTTACCCGGTCGATTTCATTGTCTTAGAGACACAACCTGTGTCTAATCCTAGGTCCCAAACTCCCGTTATCTTAGGAAGACCGTTCCTAGCAACCGCTAATGCAATTATAAATTATAGAAACGGTTCCATGAGACTGACTTTTGGGATATGACCAAGGAAGTCAATGTTTTCAACCTAGGTAAGCATCCCTACGATGTGACCGACCAACCCTTTGAGGTTAACTCCATTGAGAACATGACGAGTGAGCATAATGATGAGATCATATTGAGTCAGAGGAAGAGGAAGAGTTAGAAACAAGTGATATCAGTCTTGATGAGATCGAATGGGAATCAAATCTGAGTTCGATAGAAATGGGAGATTCTAGCATCACACCGCCACCCATTGAGCCAACTCCTTCTTTGGAGTTAAAAGCCTTGCCCCAAACATCTTAAGTACGCCTACCTAGGTGAACAAGAGACTTACCGGTCATAGTTGCATCTAATTTGACCAATAGGCAAGAGGAGAACCTGCTGGCAACCCTTAGGAGACATAGGGAAGCCATTGGTTGGACTATGGCAGATATTAAGGGACTGAGCCCTACGATAGTCCAGCATCGTATTCATCTTGAGGAAGGGACTAGACCGAAAAGGGATCCACAGCGTAGACTAAACCCACTTATGCAGGAGGCTGTACAAGCCGAGATAGTAAAACTGTTAGATAATGGGATAATTTATTCCATTTCCGATAGCGAATGGGTTAGCCCAATGCACGTGGTCCCTAAGAAGTCTAGCTTTACAGTGGTAGAGAACGACAAACATGAGTTAGTGCAAACACGATTGCCTACCAAGGTGAGAGTATGCATAGACTACCGTAAGTTGAATGCAGCCACTAGGAAAGATCATTTTCCCCTCCCTTTCATCGATCAAATGTTGGAAAGATTAGCAGGTCATGAGTATTACTGCTTTTTGGATGGGTATTCAGGGTATAACCAAATCCCTATAGCCCCGGAGGATCAAGAGAAAACAACGTTCACGTGTCCATTTGGGACATTTGCTTACCGTCGAATGCCTTTCGGCCTATGCAATGCCCCGCCACATTCCAACGTTGTATGTTAAGCTTGTTTTCTGATATGGTCGAGCGTTTCCTAGAGATTTTCATGGACGACTTCTCAGTCTATGGAAATTCATTTGACCAGTGTCTCCATCATTGGAGCTAGTGCTGAGTAGGTGCACCGAGAAGAACTTGACCCTCAATTGGGAAAAGTGTCACTTCATGGTGCAACAAGGGATTGTCCTAGGTCATGAGATATCTAGGGAAGGGATTAAGGTAGACAAGGCCAAAGTGGAAATCATTGCGAAACTTCCACTTCCTCGATGCGTGAAGGACATTCGATCCTTTTTAGGACACGCCGGATTTTATCGTAGGTTCATTAAGGACTTTAGCAAAATTGCTAGACCCCTTACAAACCTTCTAGCTAAGGACGTGTCCTTCATCTTTGATGATAGGTGCCATAGTGCTTGGGAGAAATTGAAAGTGGAACTTATATCTGCCCCTATCATCTCACCTCCGGACTGGTCCAAGCCTTTTGAGATCATGTGTGACGCTTCTGATTTTGCGATAGGTGCTGTCTTAGGACAGCGTAAGGACAATAAGCAGCACGTGATCTACTATTCGAGTAGGACGCTTAATGAGGCCCAAATGAACTATACTACCACCGAGAAGGAATTCTTGGCAGTAGTGTTCGCTTTGGAGAAATTCCGTCCATACCTACTTGGGACTAAGACCACGATCTTCACTGACCATTCTGCTCTGCGATACCTTATGCTTAAGAAAGATGCGAAGGCCCGACTCATTCGTTGGATCCTTCTACTGCAAGAATTTGATCTCGAAATTCGAGATAAAAAAGGTGTCGAAAATGTCGTAGCTGACCATCTCTCTCGTGTGCCCAACGCACCTTCTGTCGAGCTGCCCATCAATGACAATTTTCCCGATGAGCAACTTCTAGCCATCTCTAAGGAACCTTGGTTTGCTGACATAGTAAATTACTTAGTCACAAACCAAACACCACCTAGTTGGTCCAAACAGGATAGATACCGATTCTTGTCTCAAGTTCGGTATTACATGTGGGAAGATCCTTATCTTTTCAAATATTGTAGCGACCAAATCATTAGGAGATGTGTCCCCGACGAAGAGACTAGAAGTGTGCTAGCTTTTTGTCATGAGTTCGCTTGCGGTGGACATTTTGGTCCTCGCAAAACTGCCGAGAAAATTCTGCAAAGTGGCTTTTATTGGCCAACTGTGTTTAGAGATGCATTTGAGTATTGCAAGACTTGCACAAGATGTCAAATGATAGGAAGAATTTCCAAACGAAATATGATGCCCCTAAATCCCATTCTAGAAGTAGAACTTTTCGACGTATGGGGCATTGATTTTATGGACCCTTCCCTAATTCGTTTGGGCACCAATACATCTTGTTGGCCGTAGACTATGTGTCGAAGTGGGTAGAAGCTGTCCCTTGCAAGACAAATGACAACAAAGTTGTTGTCAAATTCTTGAAAGATAATATCATCTCACGCTTTGGAATCCCTCGAGCCATCATTAGCGACAATGGCACACATTTTTGCAATAGAACTTTTGAAGCTCTTATGCGAAAATATGCCATAACACATAAGTTGTCTACGCCCTACATCCTCAAACTAGCGGACAGGTAGAAGTTTCCAATAGACAGGTCAAGCTCATCTTGGAGAAGACTGTGAATCAGAATAGGAAGGACTGGTCCATCAAACTGGTGGATGCCCTATGGGCATATAGGACTGCCTACAAGACGATTCTAGGAATGTCTCCCTATAGACTAGTCTTTGGAAAGGCTTGCCACCTTCCTGTCGAGCTAGAGCACCGGGCCCTATGGGCAATTAAGCAGCTAAATTTTGATTTAGATAAAGCCGGTGAGTTTCGGAAATTACAAATTTCTGAACTAGAGGAGTTGAGGAATGATGCATACGAGAATGCGAAGATTGCAAAGGATAGAGTTAAGGTTTTTCACGATAAATTCATCACGAGAAAAACTTTTGTCCAAGGACAAAAAGTTTTACTTTACAACTCTAGACTTCATCTCTTTCCCGGCAAATTGAAGTCAAGATGGACAGGACCATTCATTGTTAAGACGGTGTTTCCACACGGAGCCATAGAGATCTACGATCCCAAAAATGGCAATTCATTCAAGGTAAATGGTCAACGTCTTAAAATCTTTTTGGAGTCTGTGCCGGAAGCTAATGCGGCGATGGGTCTTTTTGACCCACTGTATCGGTGATTATATCTTTCTGCCAATTCATGCATTCCATACATTTCATTCATACATTAGGGACAATGCATGAAACAAGTGTGGGGGAAGGGTATGTAACATATTTTAAAAAAAAAAAAAAAAATTAAATTAAAAAAAAATAAAAAAAAATATATATATATATATACAAAAAAAAAAAAAAAAATTGTTATAAAAAGGAAATATTTGACTTATTTTTTGAAAGAAATCTAAGTTAGTTTTAAGGATTAGGAAAATCATGATTAGGATTTCTAAAAACTTGGTCAAAATAAATAAATTGTTTAATTTTTAGGTATAGGAGAGAAATTGAATAAATAATTAGTCTTGATTTTTACCTTAATGAAATGTGCATACCAAATGCATATCTAGGATTCTAAGACAAAGACCTTGTGCCTCATAAAAAAATAATAATAATAAAAAAAAAAAAGGAAAAAAAAAAATATTCACCAATTAAGCTGATACATGTGCCTCAAGAAGCATAAGTATTCATGCCTAAAGGTGAGTAAATAAAATAAAGTCCTTAGTTTTGTGGCCTAGTTCACTTGAATTTGAGTCCGCGGGGTGTTTTCTCACCTGGTGCCCTAAAACCGACGGTTTGGGAGTCACCGACTTTAAGTTCGCTACATGGGTGGATTAGAAAGTCCGAGGGAACTAAGGAAAAATTACTTATATGTACTAACACATCTAATAATCAATTAGTTAGGTATTAGGGCCTCAAGAAGCCTTGATACTTATACGAAAGAAAATTAGATGAGTTATACATGCCAAAATAATAATATATATATATTAAACATCTAATAGTCAATTAGTTAGGTATGAGGGCCTCAAGAAGCCTTGATACTTACACGAAAGAAAATTAGATGATGTTATAAAAAATAATAATGAGGCATGAGAGTCCAAGTTAAGGAATTCCTAGATTCACAAGGGTGCGTATGACTTTGGTAACGAAAAAGACTATATTAGAAATTCAATTTTAATTCTTACCTAAAGGACAACAATTGACTTTATTAAGACTAGGTTTGAGGAATGAATAAAAATGAGGATCCTAAAACTTATAGACTACTTAGTCTCTTCAATAATAATTCAAATATTTTCCTTTTATGGATTTGTGGGTGCAATCCGCTGAAAACCCTCACGAGACAACACTCGTCCTCTAGGGTAACCTAGGGGTTTAACGGCTTGTGCACATGCTAAGTGCAACCGTGATTCCTACGAAAGTGAGTTAGCTAGATTAGATTTTTCTCTTTCTTTTTGATTTTTACTCGAGGACGAGCAAAAAGATAAGTGTGGGGGTGTGATAGGTAGTGAAAAATGCATAATTGACATCATATATACCATCGCATTTGCCATTTATTCATATTATAATGCACAATTATTAATATTCTTTATTTAATATGTGCAGGCCTCAAATTATCAATTTAATAAAGAATAAAGCTAAAAGAGCCCAAAAGCCCAGATCCAAGCCCATGTTTGAAGCCCAGGTGAAGAAGTGCAAATACAAAGATTCAAAATGCAAATACAAGGCTAAGAGTTGCAAATATCAGAAATAGGTTTGGATAGACTTCTGTCAAACCCTAAACACCTGCAGGATGAAGATAAAAGGAAAGATAGAGAGGAATTTCGTGGAGAAAGGATTTGAAGAAATTTGGATTAAGGGTACTTGATTACCAAGTTATCTCGAAAATCCAGATTAAAAGGCCAGGATCACACTTCTAAAAGCAGAAGCCCCATGGACGGACCAGGAGAGGCCACGCGCCAAAGCGCGTGGCCAGAAGCCAAGAAACTGCCGCGGAGGCGCGGCAAAAGCCGCGCATCCGCGGCAGTCTTGATAAGGATGGCTACAAATTTTGTTGACACTTCTATCCGGGACTCCTCTACATTCTGCACTATAAATACCAGAGCATTCGCAACAGGGAGGGGATCCAGAGACGAACTAGGGTTTTTCATTAGCTATTTTAAATTTCTGCCAAAGTTGTAATTTTTATTTCAAGCGAGTTGTGAAGAAGGAGCTTGTATTTGGGATCAGTTCATCGAATAAAGGTTACCTTTTTTCTAGTCAATTCTCTGTTATTTAATTTTGCATTTTCTTCGTGATTCTTGAGTTTGGTTTGATCTGCGATCTCTTGATTCTTTTTATTTTCTTTCGTTCTTTGTTCATCTTCTTATATAAAAAAAAAAAAAAGGGAAAATAATTAAAGATGATTAACTAATATTCCTCTAGTGGTTTGCTGTGTTTCTTAAAGCAACCCTAGAGCAGTTAGGCATTGGTTTGATGGATGACAACTCTTGAAACCCTAGGTTTAAAGTAGATGCTTGAAGATTAAACAATAATTAGTATTCTAATCTAATATCACAACATTAATTAATTCTTCACATTTCATATCTAAGAACTTTGACAATGCAACCTCAAGGTAAGACTTCTTTTGTGTTGTGCTTAGATGTTAGGATGAAAAAGTGTTGGACCTTTTTAGAGTGATGTGGTAAGATTCTAAAATATCTTCTTGCTTGCATATAAAAACCTAGGATAAAACTCCTATATTCCAATATGATGATCAATAGCCTTGACTTGCAATAGGGTTGGGTAGAAGATCAGCAAAACCACGTTTTTAATCTCTTATATTCATCACAAATCTAATCTCTCTTTTCTTACTTGAAGCATACAAGGGAATCGGCCGAAAAGCTTGCATCGCATCCTTCCCTGAGGATCACGACCCGCTCAAGCCCTTGCTACAGCGGATTCGCATTGAGACTAAGCAAATCTGAACTTTATTT
>JAVJIF010003855.1:0-55117 GCA_038442645.1 Agave tequilana
AGTTTACCTTGGAGTACTGATGGCTGTTGATATCTGGAAGTTTTGATGGAGAATGCTTCTGGGCCTAGTTAACTTTGATTGGGGACTGACCAGCACATCGGTTCGAAGAAGAGAACATTTTTGAGAGAACCGAGCTTATCCATGGCATCATGGACGCAAGAAGAGCAATTGTTGACTGCCATAGTGATTCTAGTCTCGCGGAGCTAAAAGAACGGTGGAGGAAGCTTAAAAGGACAGGGAAGGGCAAAGACAAGAAGCCGTGGGTCTAACGAAGGTGTGGTCTGGATTCAATTTAGCATCTTTGAGGAGAGAGATTGCAGGAAGCTCATGTCCATCCTCTTGTTGCATAATGTGAGCCGCTCCTCACACGAGCAGACGCCGTAGGCCTCAGCATTCGCTTTCAGTCCAGATGGGCAGGGCAGGCTGGGCTCAATGTATCAATCATCTCAAGTTTTCTTGGCTTCTCTTGAGGCACTGCGCCCATGTTTTGACAAACTGTAACCTGAGGAAATACTGGAGCAGGAACAGTGACAGGCTACCAGAATTGTGGTTAACTTGTGAATGGGAAGAGTTGGCGGATGGTGGTTCAGCGAAGAACAGTTTTCTTGACTTTTAAGAGGTTGAAGAAGCTAAAGTTGTTACAAGCTCATACATTTTTTTGGTTCAAACTGGGATCCTGAAATCCAAAGTTCTTGTGCTTATTGTAGAGCTAACTTGATTTGTGTACTAGAAATTTGCATTTGAGATAGTTGAGGCTTTGCATAACTTATACGGAACTAATTATTAATTATTACATGTTAGAATATATACAATTTTGAGATTTTTTTTTTTGAGAAGAAACTGTGAACCAAAAGGTCCCCGTATTTCATTAATCATTTTAACGAAACAACTCAAAAGCAGGCAGCACAAACGGCCCCCCACTCAATCCCACTACTGCACATGCAGGTGCGATGATAAAACATAAGAAAATAACAGTACAGTAAATACAATAAGCAACAAATTCAATCCACTCAAAACCTCGCTGATGCAAAGGCTGACGTCACATGAAGCCTGAGTCGCTGTCCTGTACCCCTTGGAAGTCCTCCGAAATACGATCAGAGACTACTCCCACCGTCGCTGCCCCACCGCTCGCTCTGCCAACTCCCTGAAAGTACCTGATAGTAAATTCTCCCAGTAAGAGAAAAGCGTCAAGCAAACATGAAACGTATGTGAGATGATCTGATCTGATTATTGAAAATCCTATTATTACGCTCCTTCTATACTCCCCACAGAACAACCGCCGTTGTTAAGTCCCAAATAACCCTCTCTAGCTAGCTAAAGGAAGTAATCCTCCAAGATGACCAGAGCATAAAAGCTTCATCCGGTAAATGCGGAATGCGAATACTTAAACGTTATGCCACAACCCTCAGACTTGAACAGTATAAGGATAAGTTATGAACAAGTGGTCCATGAATTCATCATTATCTACGCAAAGAGTACACACATTAGGCCCTTGCCGGTTTCTTTGCATGAGATTATCCCATGTAGGAAGAGCCCCAGATGACCAGCCAAAGAAAAGCCTTGATCTTAAGAGGTACTTTATATGCCAAACAATATTAGTAACAGACATCGCAAACCCCCGTCGTTTAGCTTGAAATAGGTGTTCTTTACTTAGAAGCACCTCCTAGCAAATTTTGAGATATGATCTTCCTCTTTGCATAATAGACTCATAGTTTTTACCTAAATGTGGGAAAAGTTTGATTTTTGATTACTTGTTTGAGACTGTATATCTTCAGTCCTGCAATTTGCGTTAATCAATCATTTTGGTACTTCCGTGAACTCATAAGAAACCTTTGCATGATGAGAGTGTGGGTCTTGCATTCAAAATCATCCAAACTTTGATTTCTTGTCTAATGATGGAATGATTATTTTGGGTTAATAAGTGGGGACAGTCCCAACGCTTCATTAATAAGATTTTAATAAAATAAAAAACAAGTACTACAAGAAGCAGGGCAGCATAATGTTGTGCGCCGATGACAACAATCGATAGAGGATCTCACGGATCTCAACACAAAGAACAACCCAATAGATCCAAGAAGAACACACAATCACAAAGAACAAGATTTAACGAGGTTCGGCCTCAATGCCTACGTCCTCGGGGTAATCAATGGAGAGATTTATATTTAGGAAGATGATTACAATAGCTCTTAAGCCTCTTTGAATGCAAGAGAACTCAAAGCTAATCCTTTTTCGCAGGCTTTTTCAAGATACACTACCCTAGAAATCAACATTAGGCTTAAATACCCAAAATTTGCGGAGCAGCAGATTTTTCGCCCAAACCCGACTGTCGGTCGACCCGGCCGGTCGACCGACCTCCACCTCGGTCGACCCGCCCGGTCGACCGAATTTAACCGAGAGTTCGGGTCTTACAGTCAAGGAATTGCGGTCGACCGGCCGGTCGACCGCCTAAGGCCCTGTGCATGCTGTGCATGTCGGTCGACCGGACCGGTCGACCGACCCTGCCTGATTCTGCTGCTGCTATTTCCAGCTGTTGTTCCCTTCGTCTTCGTCGTCAACTTCCTCGCGATCACTAGACGACCCCTCGACGAAGCTTATCAACTTCCCCATCAGTAAACTCTCTCTTTCCAACAATTCTCCACCTCGGCGAAGATTTTCCAAATCTGAGCCGATCTCCAACGCTACCCCAGTCTATCACCTGGCGAAATCGACACACGATCTCGGCGAAATCGACACACGATCTCGGCATGCGCGCACCGGTCGAAATCGACACACGATCTCGGCGAAATCGACACACGATCTCGGCTTGGAATCTTTTGCTCAACTGTTCCTGGAAAACATCGCACATGCCTTCCCTGCACTTCACCTTAGGAGAATTTCCATACATGCCGATCACCAACATGGCTTCTACTCCTCAACTTCATGACCTCACGAAGACTTCCTCATGAGCCAACACTGACTCTCCAACTGACTAGCTCTATCTAGTCTACCTGTCTTCCACTGACGGTCCAACCAAGTCTGCATAGAGCCCACCAAACATCATCGGCTTCAACTGGATGCACACCCCTTCTTATGCAAGCTCAACATCTTCTCACCGGAAGATCACCTGTTCTTCGAGATCATAACCCCCACCTCTACGTGAAGTCCAACTGGCCACAACATTCACCTCTACGTGAAGCCTCTTCACCTGTACATGAAGTCTCTTCACCTCTACGTGAAGTCTCTCCATCTCTACGTGAAGTTCCATCGGCCATAACTCTTCACCTCTATGTGAAGATCCAAAACAACTTCTCGAGAACCAAAACTAGCTTCATAAGAGTTGTATCATCAAATGGCTGCGCCTTTACGGCTGCCTACGTACCTTTGCCCAAAGGATCAAGCCAACCGTAGTTCATTTAGATGAGCTTCATCAAGCTCAAGCACTTGCACCCCTATTTGCAGCAGTGAACCTGTCTGACCGAGTCATATGAACCTCTTCCTGACCATCATGGAGAGCAACGGCCTTTAACTTCAGCTTGTCAATATCACAAGCTTGAGATCCATGCTTCTTTAACCACGACCGTGGTTCACCTTGGTTCCAATGGCTGCAAATAACTCGACATCCTCAACAATGTCGTCATCCTGTTCAGCATCACCCTTGGTATCATGAACTCCACCCGGTGTCACCTCCGATGAAGTCTCCTTTGATGCCGAACTAACTGAAGATGATGGAGTAGCATCAACCTCCACCCGCTGCGATCCTCCCTTGGTCTTCGTCTTCTCCACCTGCTGAGAGACAGTGGACTTCAACACTGAAGTCTTTCCAAAGTGACATTCCTGCTCATCACGATCTTCTTCTCTTCGGGGTCCCACAACCTGTAGCTGTTCTTCTTGACACCCAAATAGACAAACCTCTTTGCTCGCGGATTCACCTTGCCATTCTTGGTACTGAAGTAAGCCGGACTTCCAAACTCCCGCAGCACACCATGACCTTGAGCAGATTTTCCAGACCAAATTTCCAATGGAGTTTTACCTCCTATCGCAGTCGATATGTTCATGAGATGGCTAGCATACTCAGTCGCCTCAGCCCAAAACGACTTGTCTAATCCTGCATTAGACAACAACCTCCGAACCTCCTCCAGTAAGGAACGGACTACATCTCTAGCCTACTCATCTTTACCTGTTGTGAAGTGAGTAGCAATACCTGTGTTCTGGCTAAACCGTAGGAACTGGTCCATGTCCTTTCCAACATTACCAATCTGAAGCTCCTTTATCTTCCTACCTATCTGCCTCTCCATTCTACCCTCCACTTCACCAACACATCTAGGGCTTCACCCCTTTGTCTCATAGGATATATCCAAAACTGCCTAGATGAATCATCAATAAATGAGACAAAGTACCTGTGACCTCCAAGCGATGCCGTCTTAGCAGGTCCCCATACACTCACGTGAACACAATCAAGAAGACCTTCATTGAGGTGAGCACTGGTGCCGAATCTCACTTTCTTCTTGTCCAGAACGCTGTGTCCACCTTCCAAATTGCAGGTAGCAGCACCTTCCATGGATTCCTTCTTTGCAGGAGCTTGCAAAGACCTTCCATCTTCGTGTCCGACCTTTCCCTGCCAGTCCTCCGGGCCACCTTTATCTGAAGAACTCGAAGTCTCCACCTGATCCGTCATAATACTACCCTTCAAGTAGTAAAGATTTCCTCGGCGGACGCCCTTCATCACCACCATCGAGCCTCTGATCATCTTGAGAATACCATCTCGAACAGATATCACCATGCCCGATGCTTCCAAAGTGCCAACTGAAATAAGATTCCTTTTGAGCTGAGGTACATACCTCACCTCCTTCAACTCTCGAACTATCCCATCATCCATCTTGATGCGGACTGTACCCATCCCTTCTATTTACACGGATGGTCATTCCCCATGACTGTGTAACATCCATCCAGCTTCTCAAAGCTAGAAACCAGGCCCTGTTCGGGCATACATGAAAGGTGGCTCCGCTATCCAAGATCCACTCAGCACTATCTGAGTCACAAGCAGTAGGGTAGTAACTGAGAGAGAACACCGATGAGTCATCATCCGATCCATCCGCCTGTGCGAGATTCGCCTCGGTCTTTGACTCCACCTTCTTATCTTTGGCCTTAGGGCATTCTGCTTTCCAGTGTCCTAATTCCTTGCACAAGGCACACTGATTCCTCTTCAGATTTCTGAAACCCGGCCTGGATTTCGATCTTCCTCTAACCTCCTTGCCCTTCTACGATGAACTTCTGCCTCTTACTTCCAGTGCCTCCGCCGATGAGCTTGACCTAGAAGGATGTCTCTCCTTCTTCCTCGTCTCATAGCTAGTCAGTGCAGACGACACCTCATCATAATCCAAGGTCTGCCTTCCATTGATGAAGGTCAGAGTGAATGTCTCATACTCCTCCGCTGGGAGTGAGTTCAGAAAGATGATCGCCTTATCTTCCTCTTCTATCGTGACATCCACGTTTACCAAGTCTGTAAGAAGTTTTGTGTATCGATTGATGTGCTGATTCACTGTGCTCCCCTTCTGCATCTGAAAACTGTACAGCTTACTCTTAAGCTGCAACCTAGACTCTACACTCTTAGTCAGGTATTTCTTTGCAAGGGTTTCCCACAGTTTCTTCGCCGACGTCTCATGTTGTGCAAGGTATTTTATGTCTTGCGACAAACATGAACGTATCAAGCCACATGCCGACCTGTTCATCTTCGCCCACTCTTCATCGGTGGTTGTGTTCTTCTTCCTCTCCAATAGGAGGGTATCCTCGAGATTAGATGCATTTAACGCATCCATAACCTCGCATCTCCACATACCAAAATTGTTAGTCCCATTAAACTTAACAACTTCAATCCTTGGGTGATTGTTCATTGTCTTAACAGATGCAGTTTCTTCTGCCATTGAGATTTTTTCCCTGATTCTCTATCTACGCAGAAGATCAACTAACTTGAAATAGATCTATACACAGATAAAAATATGATTTTTACCTGTCCCTTGAAACTCGAGATTGAGTTTCTCACCAGATCTACTCCACCACGGATTCAACGAGCCCTCCTTGAGTCCTTCTGAGATTGACACACGATCTCCTCGAACACCTAATAACTCAGATCTGAGATCGACACACGATCTCCACCGGATCCGATCTCGAGCCCTCCGAATCCTAAAAAAAATCCCAGAGCAACCTAGATGCTCTGATACCACTTGTTGTGCGCCGATGACAACAACCGATAGAGGATCTCATAGATCTCAAACACAAAGAACAACCCAATAGATCCAAGAAGAACACACAATCACAAAGAACAAGATTTAACGAGATTCGGCCTCAATGCCTACGTCCTCGGGGCAATCAATGGAGAGATTTATATTTAGGAAGATGATTACAATAGCTCTTAAGCCTCTTTGAATGCAAGAGAACTCAAAGCTAATCCTTTTTTGCAGGCTTTTTCAAGATACACTACCCTAGAAATCAACATTAGGCTTAAATACTCAAATTTGCGGAGCAGCAGATTTTCGCCCAAACCCGACTGTCGGTCGACCCGGCCGGTCGACCGACCTCCACCTCGGTCGACCCGCCCGGTCGACCGAATTTAACCGAGAGTTCGGGTCTTACAGTCAAGGAATTGCGGTCGACCGGCCGGGTCGACCGCCTAAGGCCCTGTGCATGCTGTGCATGTCGGTCGACCGGACCGGTCGACCGACCCTGCCTGATTCTGCTGCTGCTGCTATTTCCAGCTGTTGTTCCCTTCGTCTTCATCGTCAACTTCCTCGGCGATCACTAGACGACCCCTCGACTAACCTTATCAACTTCCCCATCAGTAAACTCTCTCTTTCCAACACAACTCCTGCAAGAACTATAAAAGTACAGCCAACAAGATGTCAGATGCTGGGAGGAGTCGGTCCGCCTCTTGCTGTCCTCCTATGTGTGACCCTGATGGCATGATGAATGTGATGTTGGAACTTGGGTCGAACAAATAGTCCCACATTAGATATTAGAATAGTTTTGAGTATATAAAGATTTGAGCAACTCCACCAAAAGGCTAGTCTTTTGGGATGGTGCCTCAAGTCCTTACAATTGGTATTAGAGTCATGCCCCAAACTTAGTCGTGTGTGTGAGTGATATTCGATGTTGTTGATCTTTCGAATTTGGCGCAAGAAGGCGTAGTAGTGGGCCCCTATAAATCAATTTGGCTCGCGAGATATTAATCGAGCATTTGGTCTTCTATTGTGAACAAAGTTGAGCTTCTCTTTATTCGAGAGGGGATTGTTCGGATTTGGGTCGAACAAATAAATAGTCCCACACCGGCTAGACATGAGGATGGTCTTGGTTATATAAGAATTTGGACAACTCCATCTAGCAGGCTAGTCTTTTGGGATGGTGCCCCAAGTCCTCCCAAGTCCTTACAATTGGAGAGAGAGTGTAAAATCTTGTTAATAGAGTTTTTTAACTCATTGGAGAAGATAGCGTAGAGATTGAACTCTGATGGTGCAAAGAGAGTGTAAAATCTTATCAGTAGAGTTTTTTAACTCATTGGAGAAGATAGCGTAGAGATTGAACTCTGATGGTGCAAGGTAGAAGACCAGACGCAGTAGAAGACAGAGGTCCAACAGGCTCGGTCGACCGCCAGCCAGAAAGCCAATCGGCTCTGCATAGGGCGTGGTCGATCGCCCAGTTGACCGCACAGAGCATAATTTTGACACTGCACAGAGCGCGGTCGACCGCACTTCGGGTCTGGGCATTTCCAAATGTGATCCTGACTCGTTTCTGATCCGATTTCAGATTTGTTGGTTTCCTTTTCTTGGGATTCCTGGCTATATAAATAGGGTTATTGCCTCTATTGATTGTATATTGTAATTGATTAGTTAATAAGATCTCTCTCCCCTTCTGCCCCGAGGACATCGCAATTGCAGAACCCTGTTAAATTATTTGTTTCTCGCTTTCTCTTTGATTGTTTTGTTTGTGTCATATTGGCTTGAAATTGACTCGGTGTTGTGATTCCTCTAGAGGGCGCAACATGTGACATCAGCAGTATGCATCCACAATAGTACATGCTCGAGAGCAGAGGCCCGACGAGGTGATTCCTACCCAAAAGATGAAATCAACACCAATTGAAATCAACTGACTAACAGAACACAATTTATTGTCAAAAATCCTAGCATTTCTTTTTCACCAAATTGCCCAGCGAGTGGTTGCAGCTAACACATCCCCGAGGGCTCTATCTCTAAACTTGACCCTTTTCATGCACCATTCAGTCCAGAGAGATGTCACTAATAAGGCGGGTGACCCGAGATATCAAAACCTCTTTTGATCGCGACCGACACAGCGATAGAGATTTGATAGTGCAAAAGCATATGATTCACTGATTCGGGTTCTTGCTTACATAGTACGCATTCTGTAGGCTGCCAGTTTCATCAGCTAAGGTTGTCCTCAGCTTAATAAATCCCAGACTTTGAGGGCTGTTTGGTTGGCAGAATCCTCATGGTGGAAATCAAATTTGGTGGGGCCTACATCAAATTTTCAGCAATTGTGTTTGATTGCATTTTTTGGAGAGAGAAAAAAGATGTGGGCTCCAGGCCTGAGCTGACTTTTTTCTCTCAACCGGTTTTCTCACGCGGATGGGAGGAAACCAGATGGAAATCTGCCACCATAGGGTCACCTAAGAGCTTTCCACCTGAGAGCTTTCCAAGGAAAGCTGATAATGGGGGCTCACTCTAAGCTTTTCCATTCTTTTTTTATAGCCAAACAGGCCCTGAGTTGGGCTTTTATTTTTCACAGGGATTTAGCAGTCACAGAGATACATTCCCCGAGTTGAGGAGACATGACTGTGCACGTATATCACATTATTTATCATTACATTTCTACATTTATCTTGTAACAAATTATGCTAGTCACCTTATCTTAATGCCTAAATTGTGTAGACGAAAATTAATGGAGAAAGAGAGAATAATCACACAATTTTCCAACTAATTCGGATTTATTTAGATTTATTATCCAGGCTTAAGAAATCAATAAAGATAATCTCAGATCCAGACGTCAAACAACAAATCCTATCACATCACGGGGATATAAGAGATCAGAAGCGACCGCCCCCCTGATCTGGCCAACCAGCCAGATCATGTTGTTAGGAAGCATTAGCTCCCTCTATCTTCATGCGCTCTTCTCCACTTCATTTCTCCTATAAATACTGTATTTTTCAGAGGAAGAAGAGCACCACTCCAGCAGAGAGTTTAGAATTAGGCTTTTCTCTTTAGGTTTAACTTAGTTTTTTGTTTTTCTTTATGTAATTTTCTGTTTTTATGTAAACTTAGATTAGAGAAGAGATTCATGTTAAAAGAGAGGAATGCATTGAGAGGTGACACCGATTTAATTTTCTTTCCTTTTTTTCATTGTTTTTTAATCAAATCAAAAGTTTACTTTTCTTCTTCTTTTTACTTTGCCTTCCTTGCTTGATTGTTTTATCCAAATGAAACTGATAGCCTCAAATCTATCTTGCTCTTGCAAGTGCCCCTGATGGCTTACTATGATGGATATATGTTTCTAAGCATGTAATAGCTTAGTATTCTTTTCTGCTTGCACTTTCGTTTGATAGACCGATTTGAAATGGGGGAAGATCCTATATGTCATGTTGTGATCGCCTTCAAATCAAGATAAGTTGTCTATACGGATCCAAGGTAAAGCAAGCTTCAAGGAGGTGAGTATTCTTTAGATTTTATTTTCTTTATTTCTTAATTTAGAAACATTTCTAAAACCAACACTTCTTCTTTCTTTCGATTCTTTCTTTCTAGCTTAGTTTTTCTTTTAACAACACCACCACCTTCTCTATCTTCTCTTATTCTAATACTTAACACTTTTCTATTCTTTCTTAAAAACTAAGAAGAAACTATTTAACCAGTTCTAGTAAAACTAAGAAAGACTTACTTAACGCTTCTATCGTAGTCCTTCCTTGTGGATCACGACCCGCATAGCCACTTGCTATTGTGGTAGTATTGAGCAACCTAAGACTTCCTTAATCTTCATTTCTAAATTTTATTTTTCTGTGCAGGTTCATTCTCGATGAAATTTTGATGCCGTTGCCGGGAGGGACGGTAAGTTTTCCTTTTAATTTACTTAACGGCTAAAGTTTCTTTTCTGTTTTGGTGTGCAAGTAAAATTTCAAAAATCTAAAAGTTGCAGAAGATTACATGCCACCCTCTGCCTCTGCTCAAAAAAGCAGAGCATATGGGCTTTCTGGATGTAATATCCTAATTTAAGAATACGTATCCATTTATGGTATTGGTGCCTTGATAGCATTCACGTCATTTTATGTGCGCTTTTACTTCCGTTTGACCTGAAATTTTTCAAAAGACTCTGCACTGAACCTAGATTTTGCATGATAAAATTTCAAAATATTTTTTTTATTTTTCTATTAATAAAATCTTTTCTTTTTTCCTTTCTTTTCCTTTCTAATTTCATGTCTATTTCATTTTTCTTTATTTTTCTTTTTATATTATTTTCTTAAGTGATATTTGCACTTAACCTCCTAACAGTCTAATATTTACATTTTCATTTTTCTTTCTTTTCTTTTTTTCTTTCTCTCTTTTTTTGCTCCAATTTTCTAGAAATTTCTTTCTTTTTCTTTCTTCTTCATGAAGCCAACTCCCTTGGCTTCCCTTGTAAACCTCGCCCTCACTTACTAACCCTCTTTACACTCTCTCCCACACTCAAAACTGTAGTCACTCTCTCTCGTCACTTTCTCTCACTTCTCTCTAAAAACCCCATTTCCCTCTCTAAAAATCCTACAACTCGTACTCCACCACCAAGCCACCACCACACTCTCCTCCCTAGTCCAGCCACACAATATCCCTCTCTCTCCACCCTTTCGCTCTCTAAAAGCTCTCCAAACCTCACTTTTGCTCTCCTTCTTTTACTCTCTCTAGGTTTCTCCCTCTTTTTTCCTCCTACACTAGGCCGCCAGCAATCAGGGCCTCCCCATCTAGTCCTCCACCCTCCTCCACCTTACATACCCTTAAAACCTGTTTCTCTCACCTCCAACACCCTTTCTCTCTCTAGTTTCTCACTCTAACTCTCACTTTCTTTCTCTCCTCTTCTATAACTCACGTTCAGCACTTCCAGATCTAAACACCCCCCCCCCCCCCACACTCACATACCTTACCCTTTCTATAACGCCCCGATCCGTATACGTAGGTCAAAAATACCCTCATATATATACGCTAAGCATCAGTACAGGAAAGAATCAGAGTACGAAAGTACATGGTACATTATATATTCTAACATATGAGCACAATTACAAAGTTATCATAGGATGTGACACAATATTATAAGAATATTACATCACCTGATAGGTGCAAATGCGAAAATACAAAGAGATATACAATAATGAATAGTACAAAAGAAGGCTCAGAGTCATAACAGAAAAACTCTAGAGCTGATCAAGGGGCCTAGAAGGATGAAGCTTCATACGGTCTGCCGATGATCCATACTTTCGCTGCGCCACTTGTTTGGTGGAGGAAAATTGAAGATCGAGAAGTAAATTCTTTATTTGATAGTAAAGAAAGTTACAGCGGATCAATAATTCTCTTACAAGAGAGGGGAGATATTCACGCTTGAGTCTCCCCTTTGTTTAGTGTCGGGTTCTTGATATGACGGTGGAAAGTGAATCTTATTTTCCATTGACCAGGTGAACGTCAGAACCTTTTGGGAATTCTCCTTGGATGGTAGATGAAGTAACACAGTTTCTGTCCACCAGGGATCTCAAAGAGATTGTAGGTAAAAACTAACTTGTACGCAGCAAGTTGTTAGAAGAGTTGGACTCTCTCTCCTTTTTTTTGATCTCCCCTGTATATATGTGTCCTCTCCACAGCAAACTGGGCTATTTATAGAGGTTTCAGGGGGTGAACGTGTCCCCTAAAAATACTCCATAATGGGGGTTAACTCCCTCACTACGTGGGCAGTAAGTGACCCAGTAATGAGGGCAGCTATAACTGAGACGCGGGTTTTGAGCATCGCGTCTTACTACTGCAATAATGCTGAGACGCGGGTTTCAACCCTCGCGTCTTGGTCCTTGCAGTGCTGCTAAGACGCGGGTTTCAACCCTCGCGTCTTGTTCATTGCAGTGCTGCTGAGACGCGGGTTCCAACCCTCGCGTCTCGGTGGTGATGATTAGCCTTGCGTCTGGAGTTCGGATTCTACTTTTTGATGACTTGTCTCTAGTGATTTTTAGACAGCCTACAAGTACCTGCATGAGATGTTAGTATCACACGAGCATGCATACAAACATGGTATTATCTAGACTACTGTGGAGTGGAAAAGCCCGGAGGCTGAGGCTGAGTAAAGAGCCGGAGGCTAACAACTACGAAGGGTCGGCCACGCATGGTATAAAGCAGTAAAAAGAGTACATCGCAGTCATGGTATATATAAAAGAAGTAAACTATCCTAGTACAAGTATTCGCCACAGGATATACATGTACAATCATGGGCACTCGGCCACATACAAATACAGGGGCACCGCCCAATACAAAACACATTCAAATACAAAATAAAATACACATCTACCCGAAGAAGCGGGAAAACCCAAATTAAGACAAGGACACTTGCCTAAAAGACTTTAAAAAATCGCCGTAATTCCGGAATACCAGAAACTCAAACACGTGCACACGCCATAAATATAATTAAATATATATATATGTAATTTTAAAGAGAGAGAGAATAGGAGAGAGAGAAAGAAAGTGAGAGGTAGTGAGAGAAAGAAATCTAGAAAGAGAAAGAGAGAAAGCTAGAGAGAGAGAATTAGAGAGATAGAGTAGCAGGAGAGAGAAAGAGAGGGACAAGAGAAAGAAAGAGAGAAAATAGGGAGAGAGGGGTTGGCCGGTCTCTGATGGCTGGCAAGTGACTCCCGGCTGCGGTCCTGGCCGCCGGCAGTCCAATCAGAGAGAAGAGAGGAAGAGGCTTTTAAGACACCTAAGGAAAGAACAGTCTTTTAAGACAACGACGGCTTGGGTTGCTTGGGTTAAAACCGGAAGTGGCTGAAAATGCTGACTCTGAGCAATCAAAGAAACTCCCGAAAATGAAGCCCATCACGCCAGCCCACCTCGAAGGTTCTAGTGTCGATTCAGAAGTCAGATTTCACTTCTACCCCTTGTCGCCCGTCAAGATGTTGAAAAAGAATGTATGAATTATTGCTAATCTATTTAAATTAAACTTTCAAGAAGGAAAGAACTTCTCTATTTTGATCAAGGCGTGTAGAGCACTATCCTTAAGAGTAGATCGCGCCCCTCTGAGAGAGTATCTCAGTGTAGCAGGTTGATGGCAGCCTACCCTCCAGGACTTAATGATCGCTGGCCCTACAAGCGTGCACTCGCAATGTACAGGCTCTCGAATAGCTCAGTTTTGTTTCCTCTAGAGATGCAGGGAAGAACTGAAGAGTTTAAGAAAATTTCAGAGGAGGAAGAAGATGGCTGAGTTGTGTTGTTGAGAGCACTGAATAGGTCTTTTATAAAGAGATTTTTTCATCATTAGAAAATTCTTGGGCAGAAAAATAATTCTTAGACAGAAAACCAATCTTTGGACAGAGGAAGAAATCTTTCCTTGTGCAAAGAAACATTATTGCCTTGAAAAATATCACTGCAGAACTTGGGCAGAGAGCTCTCAACAGCTAACTCTGACATGACAGGACATGGAGAGATACAAATCTCAATAGCTATCTCTGACCCAAATATTATGACAAGATTTGAAAAGATTTTATTATAATTTTAAATCCAAAATAAAATTGGCAAAACTCAGCCTATTCGGGTCACACCCGTGAGACTTTGAAACCCGGATTTTCACCCCCTTTGCGTGCGATGTGGGCACGCATGCGCATTAAGGTTTTTCGGACCCGGTAACCTAATTTCCTTCACTGGGCCTCAATGGGCTTGTGTGCGCGAGCACCCCCTAGTTTCTAGCCTACACAGCCCATCATGAGAGGGACTCCATCTATAAACACTAAAGAGTTTTTTTCTTATCCAATGCGGGACTAAAAGAACTTTGCTTAATTTTGAAATACCTTCAAATACTAACCCCCACTATTTCAAAATTAAAGGAAGTATAATATGAACGAGAGAGAAGAGGAGGAATCAATTATGGAGGAAACATGAGAACTCAATGCTTCAATAGTGGTGACTTTTGGTCTATGAACCACTACCTAGGATATGTAGGTGTGTCCCATAGGAAGTTGGTGAAACATATAATTTCTATGAACCAATCTCCCTAATTATAGATTATTGACCTACTACCCATATATCATTCTTAGAACCGAGTTGTTCAAACGGGTTGGCGCGAATCGGCCATGTGTCGTACCTGGATATTCATGAGCGCTCTAGAGAATATGTCTACATTCTCATAGGAAGCGGCCCCACTTTCACACTCATATAGGTGGATCCATCAGGTGTGCATAGCAATTAAAAACACCACCCAATAAGTGCTATGCTAATTTATTAAGAGCTAATGCTCATCATTTGCACATTGCAATTTGCACTATCTACATCATAGGAAGGGACTTCTCAATAATAAAATAAATATGGTGCATCACCAAGTCAATAAATGATTTGTTATTACCTATATGAACCTACTTCATGAGTTCATCAATCACATAGGTTGGGTTACTATCATTTTGACTCTTTGTTATAGACATGAGTCCCATTCCCCTCGATGTATTCTCCATTAGTTTTCTCCCTAGTAGTTTGGTAAATGGATCACTTATATTAAGCTCTGACCTCATATAGTCAAGAGATATGATCCCATCATCCATCAACTGCTTTATAATTTTATGTCTTAGGTGTATATGCCTACTCTTTCCATTGTATATATTATTCTTAACTCTAGCAATATTAGCTTAGTTATCACAATGAATAGACACAGACGGAGCTGGTATCTTCCAAATTGGTCTATCAATCAAAAGATTCTTGAGCCACTCAGCTTCAGTACCTGCCTTCTGTAGGCTGTCTAAAAATCAAGCCATTGAAAAGCAGAATTCCAAGACACAAGGTTAATCTTACCCACGTCTCAGCCGCTCCAAGGCGCGAGGGTTGAAACCCGCGTCTCAGCACCAAGGCGCGAGGGTCCAAACCCGCGTCTTAGCACCAAGGCGCGAGGGCCGAAACCCGCGTCTCAGCTCCAAGGTGCGTGGGTTGACACCCGCGTCTCAGTTGTAACCGTCCCGGTTTTAGGGCCAATCACGGCCCACATAACGAGGAAGGTTAGCCCCCATTATGGAGTGTTTTTAGGATGCACGTACGCCCCTGAAACCCCTATAAATAGCCCCGTCACTATTGAAGAAGGGGTCGGATTTTCAGTCGGAGGATTTTTGGGAGAAAAGAACTCTGAGAGAAAAGAGAGAAACCCTTCAAAGAACTTGTTGTGTTCAAGTTGCTCTTTGCCTACCTTCTCTTTGAGAGTTTTGGTAGACAGAGCTGTGTTACTCCGTCAACCACCCGAAGAGAAAAGCCCCGGAAGATCTCGACGTTCACCCGGTCAACGGAGAACAAGATTCACTCTCCATCGCCACACGAAGAATCCAGCCTTAAACAAAGGGAGGATTCAAGACTCAACATCCTCCCTCCCTTGTAATCGGAAGACCGATCTGTTGTAATTTTCTATCCAATCAAAAGAATTTTACCATTTGATCCCCTCTTTTCCGACGCATACAAGAGTTGGCGACTCCGCTGTGGATGAAATTTGTCACTGACGAACAAATCGTAGCGCAAGGTGATGTCCTCCATAAGGGGAAGATGGTCGAATCGCTCGTCGTCGAGTTCGACCAGGCAAAGTATGAAGAGTTTCTCTCTTCCGGCTCCAAGAGCCCAAAGACCCGCGTCTGTCGCAGGGTCTCTATGGGGACTTACCCCGAAATCCGCTCTGAGACTCTCTCGGGCGATGCTGCTGTGAAGGGTGTCGCAGCCAACTGTGCCAAGCAGGATACACGCGCCAACGTCTCTCAGGAGGCCCGCGTGGTCTCAGGCACAACTGCCATTGCGACCAACCGCGCCATGCGGAACACACGCGTCAACGTCTCTCAGGAGACCCGCGTGGTCAAAACCTCTGGTGTTCAGCCAGTCCACCCTCTCCCTCAGCATCAAGTCATCGTTGGTTTCTCCCCACCTCTACGACGTAACCGAAACGCTGAGCGTCGACAGAGGAGGCGTACGCGTCAACTGCAAGTTGGAACCTCTGACCGCCCAACTGAAGCAGGACGCGAAGCTCAATCCGGCGCCTTGGTCGCGCCACGTCCAGCACGCGAAGTCCGCGTTTGGCGGCCCAAACGCGAGACTCCCCAAATTAGGCCCTCTGAAGCCCAACTCACCAAACGCCAAGGCGAAGCCTGCGTGTCGCGCGCCCTTAGGCGTAGGGCCCAGCGGCCCACTCTCTCCAAGTGTCTTTGCCCCGACGCACCAAGCAGCAACGCGACAGTCGCGTCTCATTTCAACAGAGACGCCAGACACGCGTCGTACAGCTGCGGCGCGAGAACCACGCCTCTGAATTCTGCGTCTAAGCTGTACAGCGCAAGGATACCTCCCGCCCTCGAAATTGCGAGGCTAATCTCTTCGATCCTCTTTCCATGGATCTAAGGGATTACTTGACGAAGAAAAGAAGTGCTAATCAAACCACTTCATCATGTTGCTGCCAACGGCTCATCTCCATGCTCTCTGAGTGCCGTTGCGGTTCAGGCGTGAACCAGCAGTCTTTAGTTAGACAGCTGACCCTGATTCCCCCATCAGCCAAAAGACGACGCTCTCATAGGTGGAGGGTGTTCTCTGACGCTGAGTATCCAGAGCTCACTGCAAATATGACGAGCAGGAGCAGGGAAAAACAACCTGCAGTCAGTTCTGAGAATGAATCTGACTCTGAACCAGAAGGAGTGTACCGACACACTCGCACCCGGACCGGGGCCATTCCCCCGATTGACTATAATGCCCTAGCTCAGGGCGTTAAAATGAATGACTCTCATTCTGCTGTAACAGAATCGCAGGCCTCAAACTCTTCTACAGAGAAAGAGGCTTTCACCTACATGACGGGCACTCCTGAGGAGACAGCCCGCTCCTGGATCAGCAAGCCCAGGTCCAGAGGGAACAACTCGATATGATTCTTACTCAGCGGGAATCTATCGACTCTCTCAAACAGATGCTCGCACAATTGCTCGAAGACAGGAGAAAATCTCCCCCTAGAAAGTCTAAGGGCAAACGAAAAGAGGGAGAAAGCTCGTCTTCCAAGCACTCCGAGAAGAACGCGCAGTCTACTTCTAGTGCGTCTAAATCCTCATCACAGGAAAAGGACGACCAAGACCGGGGAAAGGTTCATTCTAAAAGAATGAATCAGTTGGAGCAACGTCTTGAGGCTCTTACCAACCGGAAAGGCCTCCAAGAAGCAGGAGTGGTCCGCCCATATCCAGCCGAATGGGACCTGGTTCCGTATCCGCCCAAGTTCAAGGCTCCAACCCTCCAAGCATTTGACGGGAAGGGTTCACCGAACAACACATCTACTATTTCAAGTCCCAAACTGGGAATGTGGTAGATAACGACGCCATCCTGGCGCGTTTATTCATCGGCACCCTAAAAGGGCTGGCCTTTGAATGGTTCATGAAGCTTCCAGAAGGCTCCATCAAGAATTGGGGCGACTTGGAGAAGCTCTTCTTAACTCGCTTCTTTGAAGATGACTCGGAGGTCAACATGCCTACCCTTTTAGCCACCAAGCAGCGAAAGGGAGAGTCCGTTAAGTCTTTCGTGGAAAGATTTCGGAACGTGACACTCCGATGCCCGAGCGGTATGACCCAGGTTACCCTGGTGGAAACATACCGCCACAATCTCCAAACCTCACTCCTTACTCAAATAGGAGTTGCTGAAAGCCGCACCTGGAAATAATTAGTCCAACAAGGTGAATAGGCTGAGGAGATTGTCGCCCGCGTCAGAGCGGAAGAAAACAAACCCAGGCCTGAAAGGTCAACAAGGCGTGCGCCGAACACATCCCTCCAAGCCAAAAGGAAGGATAACTTGGCAGCAGAAACCTAATCCCCTGCTAAGCCTCAACCGGTCAAAGGAAGTGGCTCTACAAGCCAACCACGGGCCAACAAGCAGTATTCCTTCAAGGATGAACATGTCGACTCGCTCTTCAAATTACTCAACAAGAGCAATCGACTGAAGCTTCCTGAAGCTAGGCGCCCCGAGGAAGTCGGTAAAACCAACAATCCCAGCTACTGCATGTACCACAGGATGTTGGGACACCCTACCAAGAGCTGTTATGTCTTCAAGGACATCCTTCAGGCCCTGATTGACGCGGAGGTATTGAAACTCCGACCAGAGCAGAAGAAGGTGACGGCTAATATGACGTCAGTTCTCCAGTTTGGGAGACAACCCCCAACACCCTCTGGAGTAGTCCCTATCCCAAGAGGAGAGCTGAGAATGGTCAACACAGACCCGCACCAGCAGCAAGAAAAGGGCTTGGTACCTGTTCCCACACCTCAGGGAGAAGTCATGTGGGTTCATCCCGACCTTATTGATGGCCAGCAACGGACTACTGTAACCAGCAGGAAGTCCAAAGGCAAAGCAAAGGCCTCATCCTGCAACGTGGTGTGTGCCTCTTCTCGAGAAGCGGAAACTGATATTCCCCCGCTGACCGACTCAGAAGAGGAGACAGTAGTTCTGGCCGCGGAACCCAGTCAGCTTGTGGCAGAAACCCGTTCGGGGCAGCCATATTTGAAAAAGTATGGCAAAGTGGCGGTAACTCCTCCAAGACCCACCGCAGAGCCAACCAAGCCTTCTACGAAGCAACCCGGGGAGAAACAAAAAGAACTTCAGTTTTCTCGAGTTCTTTTGAAGGACGTAGCGGAAGGTTCCACAGCACCTTACCACTTTGATGTCCTGGCTCAGTTAGCCAATATCCCAGCACGGATTACTCTTTATGAGCTTCTTAGACTATCAAAGTCGACCAGAGAAGCTCTACAAGAAGCTCTGGCTAATGCTGAGGTCTTCATGACCCAGCTACCGAAGGAGGAAGATGTAGAGGATTGCCTCCACGCCTCCCAAAATATTCCCTGCATTACCTTCACGGCAGAAGACATGCAAGTCAAAGGGAAGCATGATCGACCCCTTTACTTCGCAGGGTATATTGGATCATCTGAGGTGAATCGCATCCAGGTAGATCCCGGGTCTGCGTTGAGCATCATGCCTCGCAGAGTCATGCAGCATCTCGGGATTCCCACTCACCGTTTGAGCCCTACCCAGACGACCATTTATGGGTTCAATGCCAATAGTGCCCGTCCGATGGGGAAAGTCAAGCTCAAATGCCAGATTGGAGACCTAAGGTCAGAGGTGACATGCTATGTCATAGATGCTGACATCTCCTACAATCTACTGCTGGGAAGACCCTGGATTCATCGCAATTCTATCGTTCCCTCTACTCTCCACCAAGTCATGAAATACATTAACGGGAGTGGAAAGGTGCGAACGCTGATTGCCGATAGGCATCCGTTCAAGGGAGTGGAGAATTATTTCACAGATTCCCTCCTGTATCAGGAATCTGTGGAAACAGATGAAGTCCCGCAACCAGAGGAACCAGACTCTGGCAATGAAGCCGACACCGAGCTGGAGGAAGATGAGTGTGTGTGGGAGCTAGATCCACCTGTAACGGGCACTAATAAGCCCGATGTTGATAATACCTCCGTCGATGATGTAGGCGGTTGGTACCTTAATGAAGAATTGGATTTAGCGTATTTTTCTGTGTTTGCTTCTGATTCAGTGCCGTCAGACACTAGCACCGACGTGGATGACGATCTCTGGTCGGCAATGGGTGCTTTGACATCATTGCATGTACCAGTGAAATCGTCCTTTGAAACATGTCGAAATGTCGACGATGCGCAACAATCAATATTCATGGTTCCCGCGAGAAGGAAGGGCCAAAGACCAATTCTTTTTGGACGAATTGACTCCGAGCCAATGGACCATGAAGAATCAAAAAGCGAGCAGGAATCCCCTCAGTTCGGTCATTATGAGCCAAAGACACTCAGAATGATGAAAAACATGGGGTATGACCTAACCAGCAGACTCGGGTTGAACTTCGGCAAAGGAAGGAGAACGCTACTTCGATCCTTTGTGCCAAAGGAAAAGCACCCGATTATTATCATCGGACGCGCAGGGGGTTGGGCTACGTATCAACTCCGGCTCATCAGCCTCTGATTCTCGAGAATCGTCAGGTCACGATTAGTCTTCAGGCACGTCATCATGGGAGTCAGATGCTAGTGTCGGCAACATCTTCAAAGAACTTTCAGTGAACATGGTTTCAACAAGCCACCTGGAAGACGGAGATGAAGAAATGATCCAATCTGATACAGATCCTTGGATCAAACATTTAAATACTCTTTGGGATACCCGCTTTGAGCAGCGCGAGCCACCCACAGAAGACAATATTGTTCAGATCAATCTGGGGGATGAGGCTAATCCTAAGCTCATCTTCATAAGCAACGGCCTGTCACCGTCAGAGAAAAAGGATCTAATATCTCTTGTTCAAGAGTATAAAGATGTCTTCGCTTGGAATTATGAAGACATGCCTGGACTTGATCCTCAAGTGGCTATGCACCGCCTCAACATCAATCCAGACGTAAAGCCTGTCAAACAACAGCAGCGACGGTTCCGTCCAGAGATAATGGAGGCGATTCAATCAGAAGTCAGAAAGCTTATAGATTCTGGCTTCATCAGGGAAGAGCAACATCCCGATTGGGTAGTCAACATCGTCCCCATTGCTAAGAAAAACGGAAAGATCCGGATCTGCATCGACTTTCGTGATCTAAACGAGGCTTGTCCCAAAGACGAATTCCCACTGCCAATCACAGATGTTATGATTGACAATACTTGTGGATTCGAACGAATGTCCTTCATGGACGGGTTCTCAGGATACAATCAAATCAAAATGTATCCTGACGACGAAAAGCACACCTCCTTCAGGACACCATTGGAGGTATACTGCTACACCGTCATGCCCTTCGGACTGAAGAATGCGGGGGCAACATATCAAAGGGCCATGAACGTCATTTTCCACGAGCACATACGCAAAACAGTGGAATGTTATGTTGATGACATCGCGGTGAAAAGTCGCGCTAAGGGTGATCACATAGCTGACCTAAAAGTTGTCTTCGACATCATGCGAGCTCATCAATTGAAGATGAATCCTACCAAATCCTTCCTGGGGGTGGCCAGCGACAAGTTCCTAGGGTTTGTTGTAACCTCCACCGGAATCCATTTAAACCCGGAAAAGGTTCGCGCTATCCAGGAGATGCAACCTCCGAGAAATCTTAAGGAACTCAGGGGATTGCAAGGACGATTAGCGTACATCCGCAGGTTCATCTCAAACCTCTCCGGAAAATGCCAACCCTTCGCTAAGCTAATGAAGAAGGGTGTTTCGTTCATTTGGGATGACGCTTGCCAACAAGCTGAAAAACACCTAGAGGGGGGGTGAATAGGTGTAAGTGCTAATCTAAGAAACTAAATGCAAACTAAGTGCGCTAAATGCGGAAGCTAATGCAAATTATGCACAAACTAATACAATACAACAAGTGTAGCCGAATTCCCCTTGCGAGGCTCTGGACTAACTCCCTTGATTTCCCTTTAAATGGGTTGAGGTGCTATGTGAAGCTCTTGTTGGATGAGTATAAGTTAGGCACACACACACAAGCAATCCAAGCAATATGAAATATACACAATCAAGCCAAGCATATAAGAATGAATAGCAATATGAATAAATGCAAGGCAATATGAAATATGCACAACACAAGAAAATATGATATGATATGAATATGATGCTTTGCACAAATATAAGAGAGAGAGTTAGAGAGACAATGGATCAATACGCAAACACCAAGATTTGTTTCGAGGTTCGAGCACCTTGCTCTACATCCCCGCCTACACCACCGTGTAGGATTTCCACTATCTCAACTCCCACCGAGGGAACCTCTACCGAAGAGGATTTCTTACAACTCTAGGAGTACCAAACTCCTCTCTCAAACAACAACCTCCTCACAACCGAGGGGTTAGGCCCGTAGCCAATACAACAACCAATCCACACACCTCTACCGAAGAGGCTCACAACCAAACTCCACCTCTACCGAAGAGGGATCCACAACACAATCACCCGATCACCTCTACCGAAGAGGGATTCACAAATATAAGGGTGTTTACAACAATGAGGTTTACAACAAACAACCTCAAACACTTCTCTTTCTTTTTCTCTTATCTTTTTCCACAAAATAAGATCCTAATAGTTTAGGATAGAAGATATAGCTCAAGTGTGGAATCAAAGTGTTTTTGGAAACCAGCAACAAAGAAAAACTACTTGGGAAATCTCTTGTATATGATAGAAAATGAAATACCAAATCAAAATCCCAAAACCTAGTTTTCTTTGATTTTCCAAACACCCAAAACAAATAAAGATGAGAAGTTTTAAAGCCCCAAAAACTCTTTTAAAACTCTTTTAAACACTTCAGAAAACTAGTATTTTTTCTCTTAGAAATCTTGGCCAAAATCCCCAAAGAGATGGGGTTTATATAGCCCCTATACAAAACTAGCCGTTAGGCTGAGCTGGCAGTCTGACAGACTGCCGGTCGACCGGTCCGGTCGACCGCCAACGGTCAAAAATGTGACCGTTGGGCAATAGCGGTCGACCGGCCCGGTCGACCGAAACATCCTGAGAGCAGAACTCTCATCTCGGTCGACCGGCCCGGTCGACCGTCCCAGAGACTCCAAAACGTGCACAGACTTGTGCACGTCGGTCGACCGTCCCGGTCGTCGGCCTATGGTGCGGTCGACCGGTCCGGTCGACCGACTTGGCCTGTCAGCCAGTCCTCAGTTCTGCACAGATACGGGATTTGAAAATAGGTCTTTTCACTCAATAAAAATCCCATAAATTCACAGTAAATCTAAAAAATAGTTTTAATCACAATAAAAACTGTTTTTCTAAAGATATGTTTTTCTAAAACTTGTTTTATCATTTTACTTTGATAACCAAACTTGTGATAAAAATTTCAAGACATATATCAATCATATCAATTCATTTTTGTGTCTTGCCAATTTTATCAAAAACAAAACTTGTATTTTTATCAAACTTGATTTTTCCAAAACATGAATAGGATAGTCAAAATAAGTTTGTTTAAAAAATTAAGCATGCATGTATAGAATGAAGCAACTATACATATATCAATTTAAACTTGTTTTGATAAACTATTCATGAAAACCAAAACTCAATCATAAAACGTGTGTGATTTGTGCACTTGAGCATATCAACTAAACTAAGCTTTACAAATGGATCTAAAAACTCTATCTAAACTAGGATACCTAAGTCTTCTTGTCGATCTTCCATCTTCAAGTAGACTCGGTCCAAACTCCGTGATTCTCCAAGTGCAAAGGTATGATCTTTAAGCTTTGGCACCGGAATCATCATGAATAGCTTCTAATCATCTTGTTGAAGCTAATCACCAACTAATATCCTGTTAATGATCTGAAACTTAGAAACACAAGAATATTAGTAAACATAACTACATGAGTGTTGATCATTATCAAAACTAGAGTGGAAGGCCATTGGGCCAACAATCTCCCCCTTTTTGATGATGACAAAACTCATGGAGTTATATATGCATGGATTAAAGTTAAGCTTCAAAGAAGCTCCCCCTTAACTCATGCATAAATAAATAAAAATAAATATGCAAGAATGATAATGCATAAACAATAAAAAAACTCTAGACACCACATGGAATATCCAAAACAAAGTAAGCTCTAGATACCAATTACAATAATTACAAAGCAAGCTTTGGATACCAATTAAACTTAATAAACAATTAAACTTAATATTCTTGATATTAAAACATAATATATGCATATAAAACATAAGCATGCATATAAAACTCAAATACTTCTCCCCCTTTTTGTCAATCATCAACAAAGGGGTAAACAATCAAAACTATAGATAAAATGAGGGGTAAAAATCTTTCTCCCCTTTTTGTCAATCAAAACAATGCAAACAATGTTCTCCCCCTTTTTGTCTAAAACAAAAACAAAATCAATAAGGGGTGACTACAAACATGATATCAATTAAAAATATGTCAATGAAGCATCTTGATACCAATAAACAAGAATCAATATATGTTATATGCTATATACATTCATGAAGAGGAAGACGCTAAGTTAGCTTCCTACACATATGCATTACATGAAGAAGGGATGACAAGCCCCAATTCACATAACACATATTATGTAATGCATAAGAGGAGATGTGAAGCTCCCCCTACACACGTATATCATATAAAGAAGAGTTGTCAAGCTCCTTAATTTATAATATACTCAACACGAATCTATATGTAAGAGAGATGTTAAGCTCTCCTTGCATATACAAATCAAAACTTTGAATATTTTCTTTAACAAAATTTTGGAAATACTAATTGTAATTAAACATAACAAAATACCAATTGTAAAACAACATAACAAATTTTGAATGTCTAAACACAAATTTTGATACCAATTGTAAGAATATATTTCATTTTGAAAACATATGAACAAATTTGATGTTGATATCATATGTTCAAAATAACAACTTTTGATCATAAAGAGTGGGAGTACAAATACCAATTGAAATACAAAATCAAATTTTCTCCCCCTTTATGAAATACAAACTAAAGTCATGCATAGTCTTGATAACAATTTAAAAGTAATCAATTTAAACAAAATTGAAACTCAAGCACTAGCATAAACACAAACATATATATGTATGAAAAATAGATACCAATAGAAATTGATATACTTGGAATTTAAAAGCATACATACATACAAAACATATATGAGTATACAAGAAGATCAAAATGATACCAATTGAAAGAGTTCAATGATACCAATTGACATAACAATAAGTTCAAGTGTATACATCATATTATCTACCACCCAATCATAATTCAAGTTTTAAAGATTTCAATTTAGGGCATACATGAACATGATCTCCCATCCTACCGCCCTTGGATGGTAGGGGTTTTCAAAAATAGATTTGAAAATTTAGTTTTGTTTGAAAATCTCTACCATATGAAGAATACCGCAACTAGTTAAATGGAAAACTTGTTAACTAGCACGAAATCCTTCAAGCAAGGAATAAAATAAAAATGAAATTCACATGATAATCATCACTCTAACCAATAAAGTATAACTCATGAGAAACAAAACATGAGCAATAGATATGAGTGTACAAATATATGTGAAGATCATAGTCATGAAAAATATTTCATTAAGCTCAATTATTCCTTAAAACATAATTCCATCAAAAACATGAAAAGTCATATAAAAACTCCTTAATTTATCTTCAAGGCATATGTATGTCTAATACAAGCTAAAATATACATACATATCCAAACATAACGAGTCCACAAAATATATGCATGAAGGCACGTGGCTCAAAAGATGTATATGTATAAGATTAGTTTGAACTAGATAGACATATACATGAAGTTAAACATAAATACATGAAACATGAAAAACTAAATTTTCATCTAAAACCAATTTCATTTCAAGGTATATGTATGAATTGTCAATACACTAAGTATACATACATATCCCTAAACACAATTTGAGTCCATAATATAGATTTGCATGAAAGGCAAATGACTCAAGGGGTATACATGTATATCTTAAGATTTGGCAATACAAACATATACACAATCATAAAGCAAATTCAAAAATGAGAATACAAGTTTAATATGTATGAATCATCAAAACTAGACTATACTAGCACATCTAATGGGTTCAAATAAGCATTCAATTCCAACTATATATAGATTTATTTGTAGCCCACTCTATGTACAAGTATATAACTAGTCTTAATGAAGACTAACACTTAAACATATATTCAAAACATGACGCATCAAAAACACATATAAAAATCATCATGATAAAAGTCATCATGGAAAACTAAAACATGATTACTATATAAATTCACATGTATTAGATTCATGATGTACATTATAGCTTAAACAAAAGTGAGAACACTAAATATGGGTTCATATAAGCATATGTGTCTCAAATACTATACATGTATGTCAAGGATCTAATAAACATGGAATGAACATACTAATCCATAGACATCAAAAACATGCTATAAACATTAAAACATGGAAAGCATGTAAACAATAAATGGGAGTAAAGGATTGTTACCAAAACCGAAGAAGCAACTCTCCTTGTCTCCAAAACATGGTGGTCATCTCCACCAAATCTTCCCTTGAAAGTGATGCATCCAATTTGATTTCCATGAAGTCCGGAACGCATCCACTCCAAGGTGTCATCACTCTCACGTCATGTGAGAGCCCACACCTACATTAAACAAAGGAGGGGTGGTCTTTGGTACCCACATCTTATTGGGTCCATGGGGGTTAGTCCCTTCTCTAACCCAAACAAATTTCTTTGCTAAATTAGGAGTATGTAATCTATCATAACAAAATTAGCAAGATGGCCCTTACGTCCACAATGTGTACATGAGTACACATGAGCATACATGTGTTGATGGTGTCCGTGAGGAGCATGTGTATGCCGTGGAGGTGTGCATGCATAAAGGATGGAACTTGTTTCTTTCGAACCAAGGTTTCTAACCGTGAGTGGTTCATGGCACATTGGCTCATAGTGGAGCCCAAACAATCTACTCTCTTCTTTAACATACTAATATCATCAATAATTTTAGAAGAAGAGATACATGCATTAGGTAGACTAGATGAAGAAGCTACACTAGCATGACAAACATGTGCATCATTTTATTTTGCAAAACAATATTCTTATCTAAACAAACATTCAACTCATTTGAAATAGAAATGATTTTGTTTTTCAAAAAACATTCTCTTTTAAAACAAAATCAACTTTAGAAGACAAATTTTCATTTTTCTTCAAAAGAGTTTCACAATCATTTTTAGACTTCAAAAAGTTATTTTCTTTAAGTGCAAGATCAAGTTGAGATTTTAATGAATCCCTCTCATTAGCAATCTCCTCTTTCTCTTGCAAAACACAATCAAGTTTAGAATGTAAACATTATTTTCTTGTTCAATTTCTAGACTCTTCTTTTTCAACAAATTATATTTTTCTATCAATTTTTCACAAACAATGGAAAGTTCTTCATTCAAAGCATGAGGATCAACATAATCATTTGAAGAACTGGCACAATCATTACTATCTAGTTGAGATTCCGAATGTACCTCAAGGGAGTCATTCCCTTGGACCATGTAGCATTGTTGTGGTTCGGATTCTCCACTAGATTCCTCTTCTTGTATTTGCAATTGAAGCTTGGAGGTGTTGGTGGTTGTTGTCAACTTGTTCCACGCTGCAAAAGCGGAATCAAGATTAGAAACACTCATAAGATAATCTTTAGATAAAGTGCTTCTAATGGCCTCAAGGGCTTGTGCATTTGCCCCTATATGATTACCATCACCAAGATAACATCTCTTGGTGGCGGTAAGGAAGACATGCAAACCTAGGGTCTTTAGGTACATGGACATCCTATACTTCCAAACATCAATGTTGGAAGGGTCAAAGCTAGGTGGGGTCATGAAGTCCATGGTATAAACTAAATGTGTGCAAACAAACAAATGCAAATGAGATTAGCAAGCAAATGGATCTCACTCCTAGGATGTTAAGCCTAAGTATCAGGAGCACTAGCTCTGATACCAATTGAAAAACACTAGAGGGGGGGTGAATAGGTGTAAGTGCTAATCTAAGAAACTAAATGCAAACTAAGTGCGCTAAATGCGGAAGCTAATGCAAATTATGCACAAACTAATACAATACAACAAGTGTAGCCGAATTCCCCTTGCGAGGCTCTGGACTAACTCCCTTGATTTCCCTTTAAATGGGTTGAGGTGCTATGTGAAGCTCTTGTTGGATGAGTATAAGTTAGGCGCACACACACAAGCAATCCAAGCAATATGAAATACACACAATCAAGCCAAGCATATAAGAATGAATAGCAATATGAATAAATGCAAGGCAATATGAAATATGCACAACACAAGCAAATATGATATGATATGAATATGATGCTTTGCACAAATATAAGAGAGAGAGTTAGAGAGACAATGGATCAATACGCAAACACCAAGATTTGTTTCGAGGTTCGAGCACCTTGCTCTACATCCCCGCCTACACCACCGTGTAGGATTTCCACTATCTCAACTCCCACCGAGGGAACCTCTACCGAAGAGGATTTCTTACAACTCTAGGAGTACCAAACTCCTCTCTCAAACAACAACCTCCTCACAACCGAGGGGTTAGGCCCGTAGCCAATACAACAACCAATCCACACACCTCTACCGAAGAGGCTCACAACCAAACTCCACCTCTACCGAAGAGGGATCCACACACAATCACCCGATCACCTCTACCGAAGAGGGATTCACAAATATAAGGGTGTTTACAACAATGAGGTTTACAACAAACAACCTCAAACACTTCTCTTTCTTTTTCTCTTATCTTTTTCCACAAAAACAAGATCCTAATAGTTTAGGATAGAAGATATAGCTCAAGTGTGGAATCAAAGTGTTTTTAGAAACCAGCAACAAAGAAAAACTACTTGGGAAATCTCTTGTATATGATAGAAAATGAAATACCAAATCAAAATCCCAAAACCTAGTTTTCTTTGATTTTTCAAAAACCCAAAACAAATAAAGATGAGAAGTTTTAAAGCCCCAAAAACTCTTTAAAACTCTTTTAAACACTTCAGAAAACTAGTATTTTTTCTCTTAGAAATCTTGGCCAAAATCTCCAAAGAGATGGGGTTTATATAGCCCCTATACAAAACTAGCCGTTAGGCTGAGCTGGCAGTCTGACAGACTGCCGGTCGACCGGTCCGGTCGACCGCCAACGGTCAAAAATGTGACCGTTGGGCAATAGCGGTCGACGGCCCGGTCGACCGAAACATCCTGAGAGCAGAACTCTCATCTCGGTCGACCGGCCCGGTCGACCGTCCCAGAGACTCCAAAACGTGCACAGACTTGTGCACGTCGGTCGACCGTCCCGGTCGACCGGCCTATGGTGCGGTCGACCGGTCCGGTCGACCGACTTGCCTGTCAGCCAGTCCTCAGTTCTGCACAGATACGGGATTTGAAAATAGTTCTTTTCACTCAATAAAAATCCCATAAATTCACAGTAAATCTAAAAAATAGTTTTAATCGTAATAAAAACTGTTTTTCTAAAGATATGTTTTTCTAAAACTTGTTTTATCATTTTACTTTGATAACCAAACTTGTGATAAAAATTTCAAGACATATATCAATCATATCAATTCATTTTTGTGTCTTGCCAATTTTATCAAAAACAAAACTTGTATTTTTATCAAACTTGATTTTTCCAAAACATGAATAGGATAGTCAAAATAAGTTTGTTTAAAAATTAAGCATGCATGTATAGAATGAAGCAACTATACATATATCAATTTAAACTTGTTTTGATAAACTATTCATGAAAACCAAAACTCAATCATAAAACGTGTGTGATTTGTGCACTTGAGCATATCAACTAAACTAAGCTTTACAAATGGATCTAAAACTCTATCTAAACTAGGATACCTAAGTCTTCTTGTCGATCTTCCATCTTCAAGTAGACTCGGTCCAAACTCCGTGATTCTCCAAGTGCAAAGGTATGATCTTTAAGCTTTGGCACCGGAATCATCATGAATAGCTTCTAATCATCTTGTTGAAGCTAATCACCAACTAATATCCTGTTAATGATCTGAAACTTAGAAACACAAGAATATTAGTAAACATAACTACATGAGTGTTGATCATCATCAAAACTAGAGTGGAAGGCCATTGGGCCAACACAAGCATTCGAGGAAATCAAGCAATACCTCACACAACCACCAGTCCTTGCAGCCCCGATATCCGGAAAACCTTTCCTGGTATACGTTCGAGCAATGGATCATTCTTTGGGAGCTCTACTAGCTCAGAATGACGATCAAGGACGAGAGCAAGCGATCTACTATCTGAGTAGAACAATGATCGGAGCCGAACATCGGTATAATCCGATCGAGAAGGAATGTTTGGCATTAGTGTTCGCCATTCAGAAAATGTGACACTATCTGGTAGGCCAAACTATAAACGTCATATCAAAAGTCAACCCCCTGAGGTTACTTATGACTAAGCCTTCATCATTGAACGGCCGGCTGGCAAAATGGGCCATATTGCTATCCCAGTATGAGATGCACTTTTTGCCGCAAAAGGCTATTAAGGGACAAGCGGTGGCAGATTTTCTAGCTGAGCACCCAAATCCGAGGGCAGCCAAAGTCTACGAGGATCTCCCAGATGAAGTGGCCGAAGTCTGTTTGACTTAGACATCGTTTGAAAGTCAAATTTGGCAACTCTTCTTTGACGGTGCATCCAGAACAAGCCCAAAAGGACACATAGTGGCAGGAGTAGGAGTAGTACTTGAAAAACACCTAGAGGGGGGGTGAATAGGTGTAATTGCTAATCTAATGATCTTTTTGAACTAAGTATGATGAATGATGCAACGATCTCTCAAAAACAAGACTAAGAGCCGAATACCCCTTGAGAGGTTCTGAACTCCTTCCTCCCAATTCCCCTAGATATGGGTTAGAGATGCGCAATGCAACCTTATTGTATTGAGATATGATCGATCAAGGCAAAGTATGATGATGAGAAATGAGATGCACACAATATATCACAAGAATTACAAGCTTGAATTAAAAGCACAAGGAAGATACAAGATCACAAGCAAGTAATAAGGAGCAATAAAGTGTTAGAGGAATTTAAAGCAAGAATTGGACGCAAAGGCAATCGCAAACACAAATATTTGTTCCGAGGTTCGAGCCACCGCTCTACTCCCCGCCTTCACCTCCGTGAAGGGTTTCCACTATCCACCGAGGACGCCTTTACAATTTGGTCTACCGAAGACCGAGCACCGAGCTCCACCGAGTACAAAGGACCTCTACCGAAGAGGTTGCTCCACAAGGAAAGGATTACAAGAACAAAGTGATCACAACAAGATCACTACACTTTTTCTCAAACTCTTTTACAAACACTCTCACTTCTATTACAACTTCACTATAGAATGAGTATAGGATTTTTGGCTCTATGAAGTGTGGTGAGAAAACTTCAGTTGTAGAGTGATATAGACAATCAAACACAACTGAAAAACAAACTTTAAAAGAATTGGAATGAAGACTTTAAACTCTTTTCTTTTCTCTTTTGAAAACAACACAAACTTGAGGATTTTTCTTGATGCTATGCAAGAGAGACTTCTCCTCTATTTATAGGTTTGAAAATAGGTTAAAAACAATTTCTTTACACCTAATTTGACCTGCAAAAGCTCCCCAACAACTCTCTAAAAATCTGTTAAAGCAGAAAAAAGAAACAGATTTTCAGAATAGCCCAAAGAGGAAAGAGCCGGTCGACCGCCAGCCCAGCTGCAAAGAGCCGTTGGCTCTCGGTCGACCGGTCCGGTCGACCGTCCCAAAAGAGGAAACACAGTTTCCTTCTTCCGGTCGACCGGTCCGGTCGACTCAGAAAACCAGAGAGCAGTGTGCTCTTGGTCGGTCGACCGGTGCGGTCGACCGACGGACGTGCACAGACGTGCATGTCCAGGCTATGGCGCCGGTCGACCGGGCCGGTCGGCCTGAAATGGGAAAAACTGCAGGATTTTGAACTTGAAAAAATTTGAAAAATTGTTTTAGGTTTAAACAAACTAGAGTGACATGTTAGTAGGAGTATGTATACATGATCTAGACAAGATATTTATTTTATAAAACTTAAGTTCATGTAAATCTCTAATAAGGCATGAAACCAAATTTGAAAATGAAAACAAGACCAAATTTTATCAAAACCAAATTTGTGTGTGTGTGTATCCTAGAGCCAAATAACCAAGACTCAAACTTTAACATTCTATTCTTACAATGATTCTAAGGACTTCAAGATCTTCAATAGGCTTCTTCATATGATCTTCAACACTTGTTCCTTGAGCCCAATTGAGTTGACTTGAGTCCAAAACCTTGTATTTGTGAGAGAAGACTTCTAGAATGAATAGAAACCTGAAACACACTTAAATAACAAATATTATTAGTACAAATAACTAATATGTTTTGTAATCATCAAAATACACTAATCATGGGTGATTGTAACCTTGGGCCAACAGTACTCGTCTCGCCACAGAACTATGTGATTCCCCGAGCCGTCTTGCTAACTGAGCCTTGCTCCAACAATGTGGCGGAGTACAACGCTCTTTTGATTGGGATGCAATTCGCTGATGAGATTGGCGTTAAAAATCTCGAGGCATACGGCGACTCTAAACTCATCGTCAGCCAAGTTCGCGGGGAGTACGAAGTCAGACATGAGGACCTAGTACCCTACTACAACGCAACTATCCACATGGCCGAGAGGTTCACAAACTTCTACATCGACCATGTACCGCGCAGGCAAAACGCGCATGCAGATGCACTCGCATCCCTCGCTGCCTCCTTGGCTCTTCCAACTGGAGCAATGGAGAAGATATTCGTTTACAGCCACGATCTGTATTGTCCGAGAATTGCTCTTGAGGATTACCAGGAACCAACAGGAGATTCTCAAAGTAAAGAAGCACTAGAATTGTCAACCGGCCCAGAGCCTAGAGACTGGCGATTCCCTACATTGATTATGTCCTGTATGGCATCCTGCCTGAGGACACCAAGGAAGCGGCTGTCATTCGAAGGAAAGCCCCTAAATTCTACTATAATGCGATTACACGAACACTGTATCGTCGATCGCATGACAGGATCTTGCTTCGCTACCTTTCACAAAAGGAGGCACAGGAGGTATTGAAAGAAGCCCATGACGGCATGCGTGGAGCCCATCAACCTGGTCCAAAACTTGCATACCGACTCCAAAGGTTGGGATATTATTGGCCCAAGATGATTGTCGACGCCATCACCTATGCCAAAAGATGTCACACCTGCCAAGTACATGGCGATTTCATCCATCAAGCACCAGGCTACCTTCACTCCATGGCTTCTACTTGGCCATTTGAAATATGGGGAATGGATGTGGTTGGCCCTATCAGCCCACCGTCATCAAAAGGACATCGGTTTATTTTGGCAATAACCGATTACTTCTCCAAATGGGCTGAGGCCGTTCCTTTGAAGGAGGTGAAGTCATCTGATGTGATCAAGTTCGTGAAACATCACGTCATTTACCGCTTCGGGGTACCTCGGCGAATTGTCCACGACAACGGACCCCAGTTCATCAGCCAGGCTTTCTAGAGATTCTGCGCCAAGTTTAGAATCCAGAGTGTGTCCTCAACGGCATACTATCCTGCCGCTAATGGCCTCGCAGAAGCTTTCAACAAGACCATTGGCAAACTTCTCAAGAAATTCGTCTCGAAAAGTCAACGTGACTGGGACGACAAGCTGGGTGAATGCTTATGGGCTTATCGCACAACTGTTCGAACCCCAACTAAAGCTACACCATTTTCTTTAGTATATGGGTGTGAAGCCGTGCTTCCACTCGAAATCTAAATTCCATCTCTACGTGTTGCCCTGACAGCAGAGATGACGAATGAGGAGAAGCATCGACAGCAACTCCAAGAATTGGAAGCCTTAGATGACAAGCGTCTGCAGGCCCAGCAACAAATCGAGCTTTACCAAGCTCGAATTACCAGAGCCTTCAACAAGAAAGTTAAAGTGCGAACTTTCAAGAAAGGCGACCTTGTCTTAGCTGTCAGAAGACCCATGGTGATGACGCACAAGACAAAAGGAAAATTCCAACCCAAATGGGAAGGACCATTTGTAGTAGAGTCAGTCTACTCAAATGGATCGTATCGCCTCATAACTTCAAATGGTGATACACTCATGATGCCAATCAATGGCAGATTCTTGAAGAAGTACTATCCTTAATAGTACTCCTCCCCCGATCAAGTTAAAAGTACACCTCTGATCAAACAAGAAGAGCCTCTTCATTAATATCCAACACCCCTGACGGCTAAGGATAGAGGAAAATGTTGGCTTTTAAGCCCAACATAAGTCTTCGACAACTCATCATGCTGAGGGGAATAGCATGGCTAGCCCAACTCAAACGGTAGTTGGTAAAGGCGTATCAAACCCGTTGACAGCTGAGGATTTGCTAAAAAATCCTAAGGGACATGCTCCTCTTTGATCTGACGCCTCCAACGGCTAAGGATAGAGGAAAATGTTGGCTTCTAAGTCCAACATAAGTCTTCGATAACTCATCATACTGAGGGGAATAGCATGGCTAGCCCAACTCAAACGGTAGTTGGTAAAGGCGTATCAAACCCGTTGATAGCTGAGGGTTTGCTAAAAATCCTAAGTGGACTCGACTCCACTTTCCCCTCCAAAATCCCTTACCAATTCTCATCCACAGAATGGTAGGTCTACAAAATACAGTCGTTGCCAAGTTAACACTATACCTCTAGCACTTCAAATTTCATTTGCCAATTCTCATCAATAGGATGGCAAGTCTTCAAAATTGCTCATATCGCAAATCCAAATTTGTCAAGTTAACACTATACCTCTGACATTTTTAAACTCCACTTGTCAATTCTCATCAATGGAATGACATGTCCTCAAACTGCTCATATCGCAAGTCAATTTCTGTCAAGTTAATACCACACCTCTGACAAATTACTGTTAAGTTAACATTATACTTCTAAACAGTACATCGAGTTTCTGTCAAGTTAACATCACACCTCTGACAGTCACCTTTCTTCAGACTTCCATATCGAAGCTGAAATGAACGATGCTAAGTTTAACACCACACCTCTAGCATCCAGGTCATCGCCAAGTTCAACAATACACTTACGGCCATGACTTTCCCTTGGACTTCCTTGTCGAAGTCGAGATGACTAATGCCAAGTTCAAAATTACACCTCTAGCATTACCTTCATTGTCAAGTTAAACACTACACCTATGACAATGACACTTTCAGTTTTCCCAAATGAAAGCTGAAATGCTTCTGAGTCAAGTTAATATCACACCTCTGACTCACATTCTTGTCAAGTTAACATCACACTTCTGACAAGACAACTTTCAACCCGTTGAGTTAACATCACACCTCCAACGGTAAAGACTTTCCTAGATCCCCCGCGAATCTAGTCTCACTCGTTATTCTCATCAACAGAATAACAAGTCCACTTAAAAACATTGTTAGGTTAACATTACACTATTAACAGTGTTTTCATTAACTCCCCAGCTGATCTTAATCAAGTTAATCCTAGACCTCTGATAAAAGTTCATCTTCACTGGGGATACCAATTCAACCTGTCACTTTCTTTTTATAAAGTGGCAGGCCCACCAAAATTATCTTATCTCTGTCAAGTTAATATCACACCTCTGACAGCATTGTGGGGTTCTTCAGATAGGATCTTTTCTCCACAAAGTTTGACTTGTTAAAATTTTCATCATGATTCTGACAAGCCAAAGATTCTATGCTTCTATGCGTCTGACTAAAAAGAGACAAAAGAGTTCAAGACAATAGAAGAGACAAAAAGAAAAGTGTCACTTTTATTTATATATCCAGGCATATGAAAGTGATACAAAACGCTCTCTTATTCAATAAGATTGAGTGTTACAGATAAAGGAGTACAAAGAAGTCTCTCTCTCAGAGGTTGCACTCACTCCTTAAAGCTGCGTTTGACTCCAAGTACAAGATGTTTGGAAGGGCGCCAAAGTAGGATCAGACATTGTGGCAATGATCAGAAGCTGGTTGCACCACGATGCATGACGTAAACATCGAAAGAGCCCTCGTTGATGGAGAGCAATGGTGTTCTTGAGGTCTGATGGCAGCAGAATCCTCCGATTCCACCTGACCATCCGAAGTGGCGGATACGACCCCCTCGTTGATGAACATCTCTTCCGCCAGAAGATCGTCCAATGAGCATGGAGTTTCCTCGATGTCACTTCTGGGGTAAGAGAGGAGGTTTTAAGACCTCACAGGGGATACTACCCACCACTATATCCACCGCTACCTCCGCCGCCATCCTTACTCTGACCATGCCATGCCAGCAAGCATGACTGGTGCGTCGAATTCAAAGAGATCTTGGCGAGGGTTAAGTCCCCGTCAAGGACCATGATTTCTTCCCTTGTGGACGACGGGACCATGATTTTTTCTCTTGTGGACGAACATCGAACAAGTTCGCCGGCCGATATATTCTCCCACAGGCCCAGCGAACATGAAAAAGGATGATCAAGCTTACCTGCAAGAAGCAACGAAATTAGAAGATCTGAAGCTTAGTATACTTCAACAGAAAAACTAAGTGACAGACGCAGCTATTGCCGAAGGATTTCAGACGCGGGAATGACCCGCGCAGCGAACATCTGCGGCGGCAGAAACAGACACGGTCAAAATTCTGATATACACAGAATTCAGACGCAGTCTCATTTGACATCCGCGCTTAAAGGACGAGACGTGAAGAGAATCAGACACGAGAATTGCCATCTCCCTGTGGATGAACAGGGGTTGCAAGACTCAGGCCTCAGACCTCCAGTCTGAATTGAGATTCTCCTAAGTTGACAGCCTCAAGACGCGAGCTCCATATGCAGAGCCTGCGGCCAGGTGTCTAAATCTGCTATACTGGCGTCCAGAGAAGTTTAAGTCGATGGCACAAATTCCAGAAGGAATGCACCAACTAAGACTTCATCCAGATGATAATATCTCTTTAAGAGATATCAAAATTCAAACCTGGCCGGGTTAAAAATGTCATGGCAAACCAAGAAGGCGTACCCGCAGAAGCCTCCACTAAGAGTTGAACTCTCTGCATCGAAGCGCAGACATAAAAGGTGCTCAAGGAGACGCTTTTTGCTATTGAAATCACTTGACAGTGGTAATCTTTTGAAGAGACCAAACAGAAGCATGAAAGCTCTGGGTCATCTTCATCCATGGAGGCAAGCCCCTGGTAAAGTCCTTGAAGGGAGAAGATGGAGCCCCTCACTGTACTCGCTGTCAAAAGAAAATAGTCCAAGTATGGGACTGCTAAAGGAAGGGAGTAAGCCCTATTTATAGGCAGCCCATGATAACCATAATTAATGGTTCATCAATTAGAACCGTCGGCCTTAATGACCGCACGACTGTCAAAGCCCAATGGAAGGCTGACACGTGGAGCGTCGCTTCGGGAAGCGTCGAAGACGCTGGTCTCCAACCGCCAGCGCCGATTTGACATTAAAAGGCATTAACGACTAAGCCCAATGAAGAACCGACGCGTGGACAACTGCTTCAGGAAACAACGGATGATGCGGGTTCCCAATCGTCAACGAAGACTTGACGTTTGAAAATCTCATAGGATCTTTATGACAGGCTGCACTTAACGCCTGGGAAGTTACACCAAACGCAGATGTGAAAGCCGCATCCAGACCTGAGGACCATGAGGCCAGCAGGGAGTCTGCGTTTTAAAGAATCCAAGACTTATGAAAAATCTCTAAGTACTTGGACTCAGACGCAAGATTCATGAAAATCAGCGTCTGATGTCACAGAACGCAAGAATCAAATCTGCGTCCGGATCTTTCACAATTAGAAACATTCTAAGTGATGACTCCGGAACGCAAGGCTTACTGGCGCCCTATGTTCAACAAATAAGTACATCCTCAAGCGGATAAAAGTGGTAGGGTCATCATACCCGCGCCTTGTTTGTCAATTCAAAGACCGCGTCTGAGGATCAGGCACGATTTCGAATCCACGGTTGGCGGTTCTCTTTCAAAGAAGGGATTTTTAGGGTTATAAGAACTCCATAAACCCCTCTAATGGCGAAGATCAAGCCTGATGGCGTTATACCTGAGATAGGGGCTTCCTGCATGGAGGAGCCGCCCCTTTGGGCCTCAGTGGCGACCGCCTTCGACGATGAAGCAGTTCGTTTGGCCTTGGGTGCCATTACGAAGCAAGAATCTGATGCTAAAACGGAAGAGAAGAGAACAAAGAGCACTTCTCTCTCAAAACCCTAACAGATGCAAGCGAAGACGAAAGAGAGACTAATGAGGACTCTCTCAACGACTGTTGCCATTTATAGGCCCGGTGATTCGCAAAGATCACGGCGATGGGCTCGATTGACTCGACATCGAATCGTCTTTCGACGCGTGGACGGCGCATTTAATGTAGTGCGAAGTTCGCACGCCAAAAAGAAGACGTCCCTTCGGCTCCACAGGACACGTGGCAGTGCACTCGATGCATGGCACGGATTCACACCCAACAGCCGCGCCTCTTCAATGGACGCACCCCCTCAGCTAGGCCATTGTTGCGTCCAAAAAAAAAAGTTGTGTCTTTACTCCAAAAAGATGCGTCTCACCAATCGGCCTAAGAATCGCGTCTGTCTTGTGGAATATCAGTCGCGTTCTCATCCCAAAAGATGCAGCCCTATAAAAAGTCGCAACTTTAAAGCTGGCGTTCAGTCTTTACTTCTGCATAACAGTTCAACAGTACACTGGCACAAGCAGACGACCGTCCACTTACGGCTTAAAGTGCACCCACGACAGACTTAAAGCAATCGGGGAGGTTTAGACTATGCATCTAGACACTCAACACGATCAACTTTGGTGGCTTCAAAGAGTTCCACAGTATACTCGCGAAGACCGTACTCCAGACAAGATCAAACCCGAAGCATTGACAGTCCAGTCACAAGGGTGAGCTCAGCTAGAGTCCAAAGTATTTCGAAATCCGTCCCACTTAATTGCGGAATGTCGAAAACTTTGGAGGGGGTTCTGTAGGCTGTCTAAAAATCAAGCCATTGAAAAGCAGAATTCCAAGACGCAAGGTTAATCTTACCCGCGTCTCAGCCGCACCAATGCGCGAGGGTCAAAACCCGCGTCTCAGCACCAAGGCGCGAGGGTCCAAACCCGCGTCTCAGCACCAAGGCGCGAGGGCCCAAACCCGCGTCTCAGCACCAAGGCGCGTGGGTTGACACCCGCGTCTCAGTTGTAACCGTCCCGGTTTTAGGGCCAATCACGGCCCACATAACGGGGAAGGTTAGCCCCCATTATGGAGTATTTTTAGGAGGCATGTACGCCCCTGAAACCCCTATAAATAGCCCCGTCGCTATTGAAGAAGGGGGCGGATTTTCAGTCGGAGGATTTTTGGGAGAAAAGAACTCTGAGAGAAAAGAGAGAAACCCTTCAAAGAACTTGCTGTGTTCAAGTTGCTCTTTGCCTACCTTCTCTTTGAGAGTTTTGGTAGACAGAGCTGTGTTACTCCGTCAACCACCCGAAGAGAAAAGCCCCGAAAGATCTCGACGTTCACCCGATCAACGGAGAACAAGATTCACTCTCCATCGCCACACGAAGAACCCAGTCTTAAACAAAGAGAGGATTCAAGACTCAACATCCTCCCTCCCTTGTAATCGGAAGACCGATCTGTTGTAATTTTCTATCCAATAAAAAGAATTTTACAATTTGATCCCCTCTTTTCCGACGCATACACCTTCTCTAAGGCAACAAACTCAGACCCCATAGTGAAGCAAGCTGTGACGGTTTGCTTGGATGATTTTCAAGACACCGCAACCCCACCAAGTGTGATCACATATCTACTTGTGGACTTTAACTCATCAGACTCGGAGATCCAGTTAGCTACTGAGTATCCCTCTAAAACAGAAAGAAAGTCATAATATGTCAAACTATAATTAATAGTTTCTTTTAGATACATTAGCACTCGACCAATGATCCTTACTAGGACAGTGAGTGTAACGACTAAGTCGTCCCACGACATAAGCAATGTCAGGTCGTGTATAATTCATCGAGTGCATTAAACTACCAATGATTTGTGCATACTCAGATTGTGACATACTTTGTTCTTTATTCTTTTTTAAGTGAATGCTGCCATTATAAGGCGTGAAAAAAGGAATGCAGTCAAAATGACCAAATCTTTTCAACATTCTTTATATATAATGTCCTTGTGAAAGCATGATACGATCAGAATCTCTAATTATTTTAATTCCTAATATCATATCAACTTCACTCATATTTTTCATATCAAAATAGAGGATAAAAATGATTTGGTGTCATTTATAATTTCTAAATTTGTATCAAATATAAGCATATCATCAACATATAAACATATGATAACACCAACTTTATCCTCAAATTTAGTATAGATATATTTATTAGCCTCATTAATCTGATAACCATAAAAAACAAGAACACTATCAAATTTATCATGCCATTGTTTGGGTGCTTATTTTAAACTATATAAAGATTTTACAAGTTTGCAGACTTTGTGTTCATTTTCAGTTGTCACACAACCTTCAGGTTGGTCCATATATATTTCTTCTTCCAGTTCTCCATTTAAGAATGCAGTTTTAACATCCATTTGATGTATCACAAGCTTATGAATAGATGTTAAAGTAAATAACACTCTAATAGATGCAATTTTAGTCAAGGAGCAAATGTATCAAAATAATCAAAGTCTTTCTTTTGAGTGTATCCTTTAGCAACCAATCTAATTTTAAATTTATCCAATGACCCATCAGGTTTCAGTTTTCTTTTAAATATTCATTTGCAACTAATTGGTTTTGCATCTGGTGACAAATCAACAAGTTCCCAAGTGTGATTCGGTAATATGGATTCTAATTCATTATTAATAGCCTCTTTCCAGAATAGAGCATCCGGAGAGGAGATAGCCTCTTTGTAAGTGAGAAGGTCATCACCAAAAGAAATGTAAAGAAATCTTTACCAAAGTCAGTTTCTTTTCTAACTCTTTTACTTCTCCTTAGTTCAATCTCTTCATTATCATCAGATTCTTGTGCATGACTAGATGATGAAGCATGAGAAGGTTTATCAACATGAGTTTTCAATGAAAAATATGCTCAAAGAATTCTGCATTTTTAGTTTCAATAACAGTGTTAACCTCCATAATATTATTATCACTTCTAATCATAAGAAACCTATCTGAGGCACTATGATGTGCATAACCTATAAACATACAGTCAAAAGTTTTGGGTCCTTGTTTCTTTCTTTTGGGTTCGGTAGAAGAACTTTAGTTAGGCACCCCCACACTTTTAAATAGTTTAAGTTTGGTGCATGTTCTTTCCAGATTTCATATAAGGTTATGCCGGTTTTCTTATATGGTGTTCTATTTTGAATATGACAAGCAGAGAGTATGGCCTTCCCCCACAGGTTCAAAGGTGCACTGAAACTTATATGCATAGCATTCATCATATTTTTGAGTGTTCTATTTTTTCTTTCAGCAACACCATTAGATTCAGGTGAATATAGAGGGGTAGTCTCATGAATTATGATATGTTCACAAAATTTATTAAATTGTTTAAGTTCATATTCACCACCTCTATCCGATCTCAATCTCTTGATTTTCTATTTTAGTTGATTTTCAACTTCTGGTTTATATTTCAAAAACATTTCAAAGGCTTCATCTTTAGATCTTAACAGATAAACTACTGTATATCTAGAACAATCATCAATAAAGGTGATATAGAATCTTTTACCACCTTAAGTTATTTTTTAGGTCACCAAGATCACTATGAATAAGCTCAAGCAATTTAGAATCACTTTGTACACTTTTACATGATTTCTTAGTGAATTTAGATTCAACACATTTTTCACATTTGTTATAATCAGGTATAATTACATTATGCAAGAGACCTATATATTTCATTTTCTTAATGTAAAAAAAACCAACATGTCCTAACCTACCATGCCAAAGATCACAAGAGTCAACCATGCAAGCAAAAGAAGTAGATGCATTTTCATTCATGATTTCAAGTACATTCAGCATAAATAAACCCTGACTACAGTACCATTTACCAACAAATTATCCATTCCTAGTCATTATAATTTTGTCAGATTCAAAGCAGGCGTTAAGTCCAGCTTTTCCAAAAGAGAAACAGAAATGAGGTTCCAACGAATCTGAGGAACATGAAGCACATCTGTAAGAGAAAGGATCTTCCCTGAAGTGAGCTTGAGAAGCACATTTCCCTTACCCACAACGGTGGCGGCCTCGAATCACCCATGAACACTTGTTTGCCATCATCAACAGAGGAGTAAAAAGAGAAAGCTCCTCTGTCGGCACATATATATCGGGTTGCCCTGGAATCAATCATCTAGTTCTTATTATGTACAACTATATTAACTTCAGAGATTACAGCAGTAATAATGTCACTCTCAACCATGCTAGCTTATGGTTTGGATGGAGCCTCTCCAGTCTTCCGGAACCTACACTGTGCTGAGTAGTGTCCGGGTTTGCCACACACAAAATAGTTTTCTTTCTTCTTGAAAGTAGAGTTAAGAGTTTCTTTTCGTCTTAGAGTTCTGATTTGATTTGAAGTTTGGCTTATGAAAATATTTTTTTAGTTTAGAAGACTTGCTTTCAATTAGATTTGCCTTGAAAGTAAGCTCCTTGGTATTTTCTGTTTTCTCTCTTTCTTTATTTTTCTCTTCAATTCTAATATGAATTATTACATCTTCAAGGTTCATTTGTTTTTTTTATGCTTCAGTTCTTTCTTATAATCTTTCTATGAGTCGGGTGGTTTTTCAATTAGGGCTCCAGCAACAAAGCCTTCAGGTAGGGTGATGTTTTCATTTTTAAGATCATTAATAAGAACATGGTATTCATGAATTTTGAGAGAAAATATCTTTTTCATCAGACATGACAAAATTCAAAAAATTTCCAATTACAAATTTTGAGTTCCAGCATCTTCAAAAATGTATTTCTTATTAAGACTTCCTCAAATTTCAGTTGCAGTTTTATAAGAACAGTAAACATCAAACAGTACATTACTAAGTGTGCTGAGAATAATGTGTCTACAAATTTTGTTGGCGTTTTCCCAGTTTTGTAATTCTTTTTTCTTTCTCTGGTTTAGGATCAGTTATAGAAAAGGCATAACCAGGTACATCAAGTGTAGACATAACTTTTCTTGCCATCTTTTATAGTGGGTTCCATTAAATGGTTCAATCCTAAAGATAACAGGCAGAGACTTAATATTAGTAACAGCAATCATAACAGTATTCATATCTACTCTTAAGATTGTTGGAAAATAATGTATGAATTACTACTAAGTTATTTAAATTAAACTTTCAAGAAAGAAGGAACTTCTCTATTTTGATCGAGAAGTGCGGAGCACTATCCTTAAGAGTAGATCGCGCCCCTCTCAGAGAGTATCTCGGTGCAGCAGGTTGATGGCGGCCTACCCTCCAGGATTCAACGATTAAGTCAGCCACCACAACATCTCAAACAGCCATTCGAGGCTTCGGCATTGCCAGTCCTGGACAAGAAGCACGCCACTGAGGCCTGTTAGGATGTCCTCTGGTTGTCATCAGAATTACAGCAAGCCGCCAAAGAAGGGAGGGGCAGCTTCCTCCACCAATGACGATGGAACAGGCAATCGAGGCTTTGTATCCTCAAAAATTGCACAGTGGCAAGACAGAATCAGGCAGTGGTTTTCTTCAGTTTTGATGAACCCACTTCTTGATAAGATTGAAACAAGTCATATTCAGGTCTTTTGCTACATAATCTGCTGAATATGTGTTAAGCAAATGTAATTCTTCTTTCTTGAAATGATACTTATCTTTGTCTCTCTTATTTTTTTGTAGGTTATGCAAGCTGCGGCCGCCGTTGGAATCTCGATTACTGTTACTCAAGTTGGAAGCGATCCGGTGAGCACGACAGTTCCTCTGTTAATATGTCTCCAATTGATGGAGCCAAAGAGTGGCAACCAGCTGTCACAGTGATGAAGATTGGCTTCTTCATCAATGGCGTGCTACCCTTGTCCAAGCTCGTGACAGTGAGATACTCTTAACATTTTACCATTTACTCGGTTGCAAGGTTCTAATGCAAATGTCCTCTCTTTGGTGAAACACCTTTTCTTTGACGCAGCAGCAGCACTCCCCCTCCCCCTCTCTCTCTCTCTCTCTCTCTCTCTCTCTCTCTCTCTTCTGCATTATTATTATTATTATTATTATTATTAAGAAAAGGACAGAGGTCACCCTCCATCCTAATTACCCAAGTTAAATCCTTCGTTCGACAACTGTGGGGGATTGAACCTGGAACCTCCCACTTGTGAGGGAGGGAGGGTCCTACCAATGGGCTAGCCCCCCGGTTTTGAATACTTCCTGCATTATGTTTTATGATTTTTAACTCAAGTCTAAGACTCTAAGCCTACTTTCTTGTAATATTTTCTTGCAGCCATGGATGTATAGAGCCTATGATCCTGCACCGTAAGATACTCCACGATATACTACAATCACCCTGAAGGGCATAAAGCGCTTCATGCTAACGTTACAGGGATAAAGTATCGGTGGAGTACGTGCAAGTAAGTTAGGTTCATAAGTTTTAGCTGAATTCTCTCCTAATGTATGTATTGTAGCTCATAATGTCAAGACATTTTTTCCTCACAAATTGCTCATTCCCTTAATAACAGTGATATCGTTGGAGACCATTGGGGAGATTCTCCTAAATCCATGCTTCCTATTTTTGAAGAACTTAGTGCAGCCGGCGTAAGGATATGGGTATTCAGGTATGTTTTGGTCCAACACGTGACTTCAATCGTATGTACATAAATAATTTGTAAGTTTTTCTGTGAGGAATTCTACATTTTACACTCAATATATGAGCATATAGAAGATATGAGTCTTGTACATGATGATAGTTATGATCTCTCTAAAGATGGTTTCAGATACAAAGCAGGTAGTTACTTTCAAACAAGTACAAAATGTAGAAATCCAGAATACAACATAACATGGAATTTGCAAATGTAGGATCAATGTCAATATGCATAGGGATTATTGTTTGATACTCACATATTTATATCAATATGCATATCTATTATGCACTTCTCACCTCTTGCCTAGGAATAACCGTTTGCAGTGGAGACGCGGATGCCATAGTTCCTGTAACTGGAACAAGATACTCCATTGATGCTCTCAACCTCACCACTCTTGTCAGTTGGTATCCGTGGTATGACCACAAACAGGTACACAATCAAAACATTCCTCCATTGCAAAATGCTATGCTCGAGCCAAAAGTATGTCGGTACTTTACTCATTTCCTGACTTTGGCCTCTTTGTGATACATGATTCAGGTGGGAGAATGGAGTCAGGTTTACAAGGGCTTGACCTTTGTCACAGTAGGTGCAGGGCACGAGGTTCCACTGCATTGTCCTCGACAAGCTTTGATATTCTTCAGACATTTCTTACTGAATAGGCCTCTGCCTACCAGTTAATAGAACAGCCTTCAAGATAGAGCACAGATTGATGGACTTGCAATTAGCGTAGAATAAATGCAGATCGAAGATATCTTCAACCATATAAATTCTTTCGTCAGATAATTTTCCAGGCGATTTCTAATCTTATCGGTCAATAATAAAGAATTTGTGAAATTTTTTATCCCCAATTCTGAGCTTCTGTATTTATGTGATTAAATCAAGGACCTACTTGAATCACAGATACCCTGAATTGCCTCACTATTTTATAATGTGGAACGTTATGTATGTAAATGGTACATTGTATTCACTTATAGATATGATTCAAAAATTATGAGAGTTTTATTTCTTCTTCTTTTTTTCCCCCTTTATTTCTCTGAATAGGAGTTACTTCAATCACATTAGCATATATGCTAGAAGAAATAATCGTGTCATAGGCAGTGGACTGAACAAATACTCAATATAATGGCATCAAAGAAGTTCTCCAATATATGCAGAAAAGGCAACAATTTTTTTTTTCCTAATCAATTATATATATTTAAGTGATCTACTAACAAACTTCTGTATTCTGAACAGATTTTCTACTCAATCATAAAGTGGCTTTCATGAGAAATATATTGTTGATGTATAACAGAAGTTGGTTCTATGGACTATGATGCATCTAGTTGGGGTCTAGAAGATCTTCATTATGCCTCATGATTGCAACAACAACAAAAAAAAAAAATCTTATATTTCTCATATACATGTTGTTATGATTCGTATTTGGTAATAATATCAACAAAATCTCATGAAATTCTAACAAAACAAACAAACTATTGGCGTGTTAATTGGATGCGTTTGATGTTTTCATTCTCTTCTCTCATTTTCATAGTCTCACCCCATCAACATGCGATCTCCTTGAGCTCCTTCTGCTTGTATAATACAAGGTCTCTGAAATTTGAAGTTCTTACACTTTCCTTTCCACTTTATTCATATCAGTTGAAGGCTACGTTTGGCTCTGGAAAAATTGAAAGAGGAAATCATACGCCATGAATGAGGCTCGAGCTCTTGATACTGATCCTTCGGAGTCTAAACTGCATAGATGGACATTTGAGAGAATGTGGGTAGAAAATGATAAATTTTTATAGAGATGGGGGTGACCCTCGCAGCCTTCAAACTTTTTAGGTTCTTACCTGCTCGTCTTAAAGCATGGATAATACAATTGTTGAAAATTATTTTAAAAAACTTCATCTAAAATTCTTGAAAAATAAAACACCATAAAATCGAAAGATATTACCAGCATTCATAGAGACATGCACAAAGATGTCAAAATGTGAGAGGTCACCCTTGTGCGTTAAGCCTAGACACGTCAACCCTCTTGTGCGGGCAAACTCTTGAGCATTACTGACTGCTCAAGTGATGACCCTCTAGTCTCTGTATATGTGTCGACTTAGGCCTCGTTTGGCAAGTAGCGTTAGCTCAAGAATTTAGTTAGTTTCGACTAATTCTGGTATCAAATTTTGACAAGAGTTAGCGCGAGAGGTTAATTTCCAACAATTTATTAGATTCGATGGACTTAATCGTAAATCTTACAATTTAAGGGACTGTTTCAAATTTTGCAAAATGTTGAGGACCAAAACAAAAAAACCCATTTCTTTCTCTCTCTCTCTCTCTCTCTTTTTCCCTGTGCAGATTGCAACAGTTATCACTGTGTTGGCTTATTGGACATCTCAAATCAAATCAAATGGCATCTCTCGCTTATCATTGTGCTTCATTTCGCCAGGTAAAATTTCCCAAAGCTGCAGCCTCTCCTCAACAAGACCCATCATCACCAGAGCCCAAAATTGGGAGAAGGTAACAAACTGTTGTTCTTCTCAAATCAAATTCTGCATCACATTTTGGTGGATTCTATTCTATTTTTGTTACTCAAGCTCCCCACCCCACCCCCCTCTCTTTTTGGGTGAAAAGGGAAGTTGTGCTGAGGAGCAGTGGGTTGGCAACAATTGCTGCCTTTTTCATTTCAGGTACATCTTGTTTTCCCTTCATCAATTTCTCCAAATTTTATGCCATTAATATAACATCATCATCATCATCTGGGTTTTATTGTGCAAGTAGGTTAAAACTGGAATTAAGGAGTTTGTTCACACCAAAAGGAAACACAGTCCTAAAATTTATCCTAGGATCATATCAGAAACGAGTGGTTCATAGTCTACACCTGCAATGACAGTGCTTTTTTGAGTTTAAAGCCGCATTGTGAACAGTAAAATTGATTGATTGAAGAGTTGCTGAAATTTTTTGTAACATAAAGAGTGTTTTCTAGAGTTAACTCGTAGAAGAAATAATTGGAATTTATAGCTAAGCAACTAGTTTCATTACCTAGTTCTAATACACTCTAATACTTAGTATTTTTACCATCAAAAGAATAAAGTGCAACTTGTTTGAACTCAAATAAAGTAGTGTGATCTATATAATGGCAGTTTTATAGTTTCACTTGATTGTCTGGTAGATGAGGCTTCTTTTAAGATGATCTTACGAAAAATATTTTTGCTAGAGACATTATCAAAAGAATGCATCACACAAAATGGTCCAAACTCCAAACAACAGAGTTCTGGCATTTCATTTCACAGTGCCTTAAAAATTAAAATAGGTATCATACAAGAAGTTAATTAGATGTTTCTTGGTCAAGGCATGAGTCTGGAAATGAATACTCTTTGGCAATTCCAAATAGTATCACATTTATGTTCATTATCTTGGTATTCTTTCAAACTGTGTCATCTGCTGCATTTATGTTACTATAAAAAGATTCTTTTAACTATTTAGTTTAATGACTTTATATATCTTTGTGGACTTGGTTGGTGGTGAGCAGTGGAAGCAAGCCTAACTACCTTGGAGTGCAAAAGAACCCTCCATCTCTGGCATTGTGTCCTGCAACCAACAACTGTTTATCTACTTCAGAGGAGATGAGCGATCTAAATCACTATGTCCCGCCATGGTAAGCTTCCCCAGGTAGTATGTATGTCTGTGCGCGAGCGCGCTCGCGTGCGCGCGCGCGCACACACACACACACACACTACTAGTGCAGAAATTTTGGGAGAAACACGGGCGCAAGCATGACTAGTGCAATTTTACTAATGCTTAAAATTTCAGGCATAAACGCACAAATGACTAATGCAATTTTAGGTAGTTGGAGGCATTCTCTCTCACTCGCAGAATCTCCTCTCTCTCATGTTCCTCTCTCTACAAGAAGAAGAAGAAGAAAGGAGCCATCTCCGGGGAGAAGGAGGAGGAGCACCCCCCCCCCCTCCCAGCCCACCCAACAGATCCAAAGGACACTTTCCCCCTCATTCCTTTCTCTCTCTTTTTTCCTTTTTTTTCCTTCTTTATTTTTGCATTTGCATGCAGATTCGGCCTTGGCCCACTAGATCTGGCCCGGGGGGGGGGGGGGGGGGGGGGGGGGGGACCCGGCCAGGGGATGGTCGGATCTGGCCAGGGGGGTCCGACCAAGGGGTGGTCGGATCTGGCCTTGGCACTACCAGAGTTGAAGATATTGGTGGTGGTGAAAGTTGGTTGACAGTTCTCGTTGGGTGGTGGAGGTTGAAGGCACACAAGGTGTTTGGTGGTATGCTAAGCAGAGTTGGCTGACAATGTTGTGTGAGCATTTGAGGGGAAGGGGGAAGAGAGAAAAGGGAGAGATGAGCTGATCAAGCGATGGGAGGGCTGAGGGAGGTCGGACCATGGCTGTTAGAGTTGGACAGAGATGGAGACGGCGCTCAATTTGAACCATTTTCTCTTGTTTGCTTTGGGTCTATACAAATCGATTGTTGCAGATCCGGACATGGGGGCCCTGATCTGGCCAAGAGGGGGCTGGATCCGGCCAAGGGCGCCTGTACCCTGTGAAAGAATAAGTGTGGTGCTCTTGGTCTCTGTCGGAGCTCGATATGGTTGTCCTTGTTGTCGTAATAGAGCTTAATGGGAATTGGCCGTGGCAATGAGACTGGCGCCACATCTGGTAGAGGTGACGACGCTGGCGGGGCGGCGGCCAGATCTCTGGCCAAGACGGCTGCTTGATGATGTTGTGGCGGTGGTGGTAAGTCGGATGCCAGTGCTGATGGACCGTGGCGACTATGTTGGCCGCTGATGAATACTGATTGGGGTGAGGAGGCGGACAGTCACCAACATTAGCGGTAGTGGAGGAGATACATCCATGAATGCGTCTCGGACCTCGATGACCCGACGAAAGGGGGTTGGAGTGTGGCGGAGGAAGTGAGAAATTGGATCTCATCGAGCCGGCCGAACGAGGGTCGGCAGTAGTAAAAGATTCGGCCATGGATTGGACCGTGATCGGATCTAGCCGATCCGGTTGTAAGGGGGAAACCGTAACGTCGATTCGGCCATAAGGGGGTTAGACCGCGTCGGCGGTAGGGGCAGTTCGGATCTCGTCGATTCGACTGAAGGGAGTTTGATCGTATTTGTGGCAGTAGATAATTCCACGATTGGTGGTGGGGGGGTCTAGTGACGGGATGACCCTTCTTGCTTGAGAATATTTCGTTAATTTCTTATTAATGAAATGTCCATGGGCTTTTGCTTCACGGTTTTATCCAAACAAAAAAAATCAGGTAGAAACATGCATGCGCGTGCACACAAACATGACTGATGCAAGTTTTGATAGTCAAAGGCATTGCCTCATTAGTCTGACCATGACTTTGCTCGATCAAGTTTTTGTTGTTTTTTGCTTGGAGATGTAACTTCATTATATCGTTTATATTAGTTACTGTTTTTTTATTATGGTATATCACTGTGGTTAGTAGAATGTTTTAAATAGGTGACGTGTTTCGTTTACCGGGGAACAATTATTAGATCCATTTAATATGAAAATAGAAGGACAGTAGAAGTGTTGAAGAAAAAAATAGTGGGAAACAAAATAATTGGAGAGAACAGGCAATTGTATAATTCATCTACCAAACCAAGCTTAACGGAAATCCATCTGACCAGCGAATAATACTCAAATCTGCGTACACCTGAGGACCTAAGTTGAATCAAATTACTAACTGGGTTTAACAAAAAATAAATAACATTCAGTTTGATATATCCTTATGACAATGTAAGTTTAAACTTTAAATTCATCTTGTTTCTCAAAGAAACATAGCTTACAATTATTTATATCGAAGAGGCTGATCTACCAAACTACCACTTCTAGAGGTTTGCTGTTCTAAAGATGCTTTTAGATTTTATCTAGTACAATTCTGTTACAGCCTGCCGATCAAACAAAACGACATTAAGTGTGGTGGAACATTAACACACAGTCCTTTACACAATGCATAACGACCATTAGGGATAAATAAGCAAGGGCACCAAATTGTTATTCAGCTATTGAATTGAAGTGGTCACACTGAATGAAGTGACAGGGACAGTAGTTACCGTGTGTGCCTCCTGTAGCTGGATAACTGTATGTTAGGAACATCGCCTTTGTTCCTTTTCTCTTCCTTTACTCAACTTTTATGTCTCCTACCTTAGACCCATAGATTTATGCTCTTCTCTGTTGAATAATTCTGGACAGCATGTGGCTTTGGATACAGATACAAACACAACAGTTACTATGATTAAATAAAGATAGGATCATGTTTGTGAGCATGTTAAAGATGTCGTAGCCATTCCAATTCCAAATGTTTTTCAGATAACTTGATGCTAGTAAAGTATCATTAATTTAATTGTTACGCAGGAGGATGGTAGATAGCTACAGTGAGTTTATTAGTAAACATGAACATATTTAGGTGGAATATTGTTAGAACAGTGTAGATGAATGATGAGATCTGTATGATGAGGTATAAGATCTTATTGATGATATATAATCATAGGAAGGTGACGCAATAAATAAGCGCATTCGAGGAATCTTACAGCTATTAGGTTTTTTAGAGGGAAAGAGCAGGATTAATGTAACCTCCCTCCATTATATATTACTAGAAGGAAGAATACATACGTACCAAGGTGGTAAGATAGGCAAAAGAGTACAATACTGGGAACAGAAAGGAGAAACAAATACCAAAAAAGGCAGAAGATCACGATCGAGGTTATGCAGAGGGGGCCCTCACATGGGACTATCACCATAGATTTACATGGTATGTGATTTTCCTTAGAAGCCGTCAATAGTAGTATGTTTCCCTGTATGTTTCATTCCAGCCACAGTTGCCAACACATGAGATGAGATGAGATGTCCCAGAGCTTCTGTCAATTAAGATGTATTGATGTGGAGCACTATCTCTCAAGCATGATTCAAGTCGCGGTCTCGGCCGCTCACTCGGCGGGCAGCATTCCACATCAGTCGCGGCGTCGCGGAACTGACTCGGGCAAGACGCGCGAAATGCTATATAAAATACTTTAAAAATTTGAAAAAATCAAGACAAATCTTAAAAAAAATAAGACATTAAAATTGACGTATAATATGTCCAAAACACATCACCTAGCACTCTTAAACATGAAGATAATGCATAAATATGTGTCTCAGTATTAAAATAAATGCATATTTAGTAAATTAAATGAAATTAATTAAATTTAAATTAACTACTCTTTTCACTAAAGTAGAGACTAGCTCTACCTTTCTAGTAAAAATTTAAATTATATAAAATTAATTAAATGAAATTTTGGCTTTACTTGGCCCCGAATAGGCTAACTCGACCAAGTCGGTCTTGACTCGGGGCCGACTCAACCTCAAACTCAAGTGACTCGGCCGAAGCGGCCCGAGTCAATAAAGACAATACAATATATTGACCTGTGGACCGGTCTCAGAACGGCTGAGTTTTTGAACCATGATCCCAAATAGGTGACAAACTGATAGCGGTTGACCGAGTCCAAAGTCCGGGCACAACGAGTGCCATAGGACGGTGGCATATGGGCACTCCAAGGGAATGCGTGGTCTGGACTATGGCAAGAGGCCACATAGAGGGCAGGTGAATATGAGCGGACTGTCCCAACGATGCAGATTGTCGGCTGTCGGGAGGTGGTCTACAAGGCAAGTCACATCATAATTTGGACTTTGGCAGGTACAGGTGCCCACCAAATGGTCCTAGCTTCCCGATCTATCTGCCCAGGAGGTTGCATCCCACAATACATCGATCGCATTGTGAAGGCTCCTGAATTATCGTGGGCCCAAGTAATAGAGTCTTGTGCATCTTGGAGATGGTACAGCTCAAAGAGAGTGAGGAGTTGACCGAATACCTGTAGGCTCTGTGGTGATAGGAGATAGCACAATGTGGGTGCCCAATTTTGGCCGTAAAACGGGAACAAACCGAGGAATGCAAATAGATATCTCGAAGAGGGGGGAAGCCCAAAAATAGCAGTTGACCCGCCAGTCTTTCCAGAACTTAACCTTCTCACCATCACTACATAAAAATTGGAATCCTAAGCAGAAATGTTTTACGGTTCACAAAACCCCCTCTGCCAGAAGTGGGAGAGTCGCCCTGGAATGGCAGAAGAGAGGTCATGCGGCTGTCTATGTCGTTAGTAATTATAGTAGACTAAATGTACCCAAGGTGATTTATAATCATTGAGTAGTTTCCACCCCCATTTCACGAGTAAGGAGATATTGAGATCATGAAGGTTGAGAATGTCGAGGCCTTCCCCAGCTCTGGGTGTGCAAAGGACATCCATCTGACGAGACATTGCCCACCTGTCACTTATTTGCTTCCAGTCCATAAAAAAACTCTCCGCCAACGATTGATATGGCCGATCACTCACTGGGACAGACAGAAGAACAACATATAGTAGATCGGTATACTTATGAGGACGGAGTTAACGAGGACAAGGCGCTCGCCTCGGGAGAACACTGTGAGGATGCAGTATTAGTTAAATCTGTATAGTTTGTCATGAGAAACAAGGTTTTTACTTTTTAATGATAGTAATAGAAACAATGAGGAATTGCACTTGATTGAATCTTTTTCTTCAAAATCAGTTATATACTATATAGTATTTCCTTGAAAGATTACAGTTTCAAAGCTATCGTTGGATATTTGGTCGTAAGAAATCAATGTAAAAAAGGATGTTATTGTGAAGATGAAAAGAGATGATCATGCAATTTAGAAATTCTACTAATGCAGAAATTATTAGTTTTCGGTCTTTTAGAGAAACAGTATCAAGATTTATGGAGACAGTAATGAACTGTAATGTTTGTTTTGCTTGTCTATAATTTGAATATAGCATAAAGTCAACTTTTTTGAAAAATTGAAGTGGGTCTCAAGGATTACGTACCCTACCTCTATGCAATAATGACTGGCTATCCAAAAAACATGTTTAAATAAGATAACTAACATGCCTCCCAGGAATTACAACCCTGAAGACGGACAAAGAAAGAAGTCCATAAGCCGAGAGGAAGCCATGGCAGAGCTTCTTCAAGTGGTAAACTACATTTGCTACCTCATTGATTTATACGCTACAAGTACATTTTTTGCAATTTAGGGCCCATGTTACTTTTACTTCAGCGGTGTAGGTTTACTGATGATAGAACCTTCTGAATTTTTTTACATTTGACAGATAAACTCGACAAAGCCAGATAATTTTACTCCTCGTGTCATGGAGAAAAAAGAGGACTATATTCGTGTGGAATACGAGAGTCCTATAATGGGGGTAAACTTTTTGTAACCTTCAAATAAGTGATGCTACAACTAGAAATAATTCAGACCTCCATTGATGACCTGAATGCATGTTCTTTGTATAGTTTGTGGATGATGTGGAGTTTTGGTTCCCACCTGGCAAGAAATCCCTTGTTCAGTATCGATCAGCATCTCGCTTGGGGAACTTTGATTTTGATATCAACAGAAAGAGGATCAAGGTAAAGGAAAAAATAGGAAGATGAGGTTTTCTGTTAGTAATTTTAATAATCCTATTGAGTTTTCATTGCAGGCACTGCGATTAGCACTGGAAAGAAAGGGATGGGTTTCTGAGAGCAGCTTCTGAGATTTGTTTATACAATTGATTAGATTCTATTAACTTTGAAGTCATAAATCATTTCTTCTCAAGGAGAGGATGCATTGAGAGCCAAGACAGAGATCACAGAATATCCCCCTCATTAATGTATAACTGATAATGACTTACATTGCTTAAATTACAAAAGAATGAAAAAAACAGCTCTCTGTTGGTGAACTGTGGATGTTTGGTGAGAATCTCCAAAAATATTAATGTTTGTTCTTGTGATGATCATCTCTTTGGGTAAACATTTTATTTAATTTGTTGTACCAACTAACAGTTATTTTCAGTTCAAGATTGCTTGGGTGAAAATACAGTGTGTGGACTGACCCACTAAAGCAGCGAGTACGGGATGGGATGCCCACTCATCTGCAGTTGATAATAGGTACGAAGTTATTTTTGTTTTATTTTATTTCTGTTTAATAGTGGAGGAGCGCAATCTGTTGATTTCCAAAAACTGAACATGATCGGTTGGCCCTACCCTTCTCAAAAGGCAGAAACCAGTTCCCGCTCCTGTAACTAGTTCAGAAATAAAGCAGCTTTCTTTGACCAAATAAAAAACATCCACTCTTCAATCCTCATTACTTTAATTTCAAAAAATTTCAAATCACCCCCCACCCCCACCCCGTTCTTCTCTCGTGTTTGGTTGCAAGGAAGTGAGCAGAAGTGAGGAAATGAGGAAGTATAATTGCTCACTTCCCTATTATCCAAACACCAGAAAAAGAAAAATAAGAAAATCTCTTTTCTTTTTCTCTTCTCTTTTACACAGTCATTTCCTCACTTTCAGAGTGTTACAGTTAATTTTGTGATCATGCAAATCTCATTTGTAATAAGTTGTAGCACAAAACAGTTAATTTTTTTATCATGTAAATCTCACTTGCATTCTAATTACAGTTCATTTTTTTATTTTCTTAATTAAATTTTCTTTTAATATTATTTTGTGGTCAACCACTTTCACTACCACATTACTATCCAAACACCGGAAAAGATATAACATTTTTCAAATCACACTTCCTAGCAACATTCAAACACCG
>JAVJIF010003856.1:0-113420 GCA_038442645.1 Agave tequilana
CCCAGTATGTGGCAAAATGCTTGGTTTTGTCAGCAAATAAAGGTAGAACATCAGAGAACAGCTGGACTTGTACAACCATTACCAATACCCGAATGGAAGAGGGAACATATCACAAGGATTGGTTACAAGCTCTACCCCGCAGTCCTAAGGGTAACAATGTCGTATGGGTAATCATTGATCCCCTTACAAAAGCAGCTCACTTCCTACCCTTCAGAGTAGGTCAGTCACAGAAGTTCTTGCGGATAATATATGAAGGAAATTGTTCGTCTGCAAGGAGTTCCAGTTAGCATCGTGTCTGATAGAGACACGAGATTCCGATCACATTTCTGGGAAAGCTCCAAGAAAATTTGGGAACTCGTCTGAAATTCAGTACCTCATATCATCCCCAGACCGACGGACAATCTGAACGAACTATCCAAATTCTTGAAGACATGTTACGAGCCTGCATCATAGAATTTAAAGGGTCATGGGAAGACTATATTCATTTGGTAGAATTCTCTTATAATAACAGCTATCAAGCCAGTATCAAGATGGCTCCATTTGAAGCATTATATGGCAGAAAATGTAGGTCGCCAATATGTTGGGATGAAGTCGGCGAAAGAAGACCACAACAGATAAAGTCAGAATTATCAGAGATCATATCCAGGCAGCACAGAGCCTACAGAAGAGTTGGACAGACACTAATAGAAGACCGTTGGAATTCAGAACAGGTGATCATGTATTTTTAAGTATATCACCAATCAAAGGGATAATCTGATTCGGTGCTCGCGAAAAACTTAGTCCGAGATATATCGGCCCATTTGAAATTTTGGATCGTGTGGGAGATGTGGCTTACCGATTGGCATTGACACCATCTTTAGAAGGAGTACATAATGTACTCCATATATCACAGTTGAGGAAGTATGTCAAGGATGAGAGTCACATTCTAGATCACTCAGAATTAGAACTACAACCAAATTTATCCTACAAGGAGCAGCCGATGGCCATTTTGGATAGAAGTATCAAAACATTGAAAAATCGGGCAATACCATTGGTACTGGTTTCTTGGAATAGACATGCCCTAGGAGAAGCTACGTGGGAATGAGAAGATATTATTCGTGAACGTTACCCCCAACTCTTTCCATCTTAGTTGGTAAAATTCCTTACCCCTATTCTTTTCTGCCTTCACATCCCCATTATCGAAATTTTAAGGACGAAATTTTTGATAAGGTGGATGGATTGTAACACCCAATCCTCAAAATTTGTACACAGCTATGTGTCCTGATTTTTTTTGAGCGTATTTTCTTATTTTCTGTTATTTAAATTCTTACTCATATAGCAGTACGGCATGATTTGACTTTTTTGGTATTCAAATTGACTGATTTCAGTTTCAAATATTATTTTTTAATATTCTAAATTTTTCATGATTTTCTGAAATTTTTCGGAATTAAATTGTAAATCTTCAAAACCGGTGTCGACCAGTGTCGCTGACCAACTTTCGAATTTTTAATTTACAAAAGGAGTTGAAATTTTAGAAACGGATTTCACATTATTTCTTAGAATCATATTTTCTATCTAAATGAATTTTTGAAGAAGTTTTAGAATTTATCAAAAATCCGGCCTACCCGGTATAGACACCATCCACAGTGGATTTCAGGATTTTTATTTTGAAAACGAAATTGAATTTATGAAAACTAATTTTATCAAAAATATTAAATAATATTTATTATTTTTGAGAATTTTTGAAAAAATTTTCAAGATACTTCATTTTTCGGGCTTTTCCTGAGTTTCCGGTGTTTTCCTACATACCGGAATTCTATCCGGATATTTTACTTTTTATCTCTTCTTATCTGACATGAGACCCACTAAATCTGCGTTCAATATTTAATGCGGAGACTCTTTCTATTTCGCATTTAATGTTATGTGCCTCCAGGAAATCAACTCTGATTTAGTCACCATGCCTTTTTGTCTTTTCTATCAACACGATTCTCGCGTTTTTATCTGAGACGCAAAGTTAACCTCCGCGTCTGGCTATTTTTACCTAGACGCGGCTCTCACTTAAATAAGACGCGGGTCTCTTTTTCAAAAAGAGACGCAACTCTTTTTAGTCGGATGGCATATTTGTAATATCTCCAAACTTCCCTTTATATAAACTCCTCCTTCCTTTCTCTCTCTTTCATTATTTTCTTTCTTCTTCCTTCCACCAACAGCCAACGAACCACAGTAGCAAAAACAGCCCCGTGCCTCCCTTCTTGGCCGGCCATCACCACCCACCATCACCACCTTTCTCCACCACCATTTCCTCCACCATTCTCCCCTCTATCTCCTCCTCCATTCCAACATCAACAACAACCACAACACCATCTTCACCACCATCTTCTTCCTCTATTTTTCACCAAAACAACCCATAACCTCCAAAACTCCACCACCATCTCCACCACCACCTACACCATCTTGGCCGCCACCAACCACGCCATCTTCCTCTCCTCGGAATACTCTTTCCAACGAGCTATAGGTTCGTCCTCCGAAACACCATTTACAAAACTCCAATTTACCCTTTTGTACTACATTTGCACCCTCTAGATTTCTTGGGCTTGGAGCTTTAGCCATCCTCCGGCCAACTCCGGCTAACTCGGCCGCCGCCGGCAAGGTCCAGCCGACCAACCTCCTCTTTACCTTCTTTTCTTTCCTTCCTTCTATTTTCTTTCATTCCTTCTTTCTTTTCTTTCTTTCTTTCGTTCTTTCTTTTCTTCCTTTTTATTTTCTTTCTTCTCTTCTCTGATTTCTCCCCTCATCCTTGCATCTCCCCCTTTTTTCTCTGATTCATGTGTCCCCCCCTCTCACTCTTTTCCTGTGTCTCTCACATCTCCCTGTCTCTCTCTTTCTCTCATGTTTTATTACTTAACGCAGGCTCACCTCCGCGTTCAAGCACATCTTTAACGCGATCTTCGCGGTCATGTGTTAACGCGAGGTGGAGCACGTGCTCGCGTCTGCATTTTTCCTGTGTTATAAAACGCGGGTCTCAGACCCCGCGTTTGTGACATCAACGCGGCGCAACCTCCCGCGTCTGCGACCCCTGCGTCTTCATTCTCACTTTTTCTGATTCATCCTTTTCCTCCTCTTTTTTTATATAATATTGGTTATTGAATGCGTTGGTTACTTAGATTCCAGAACTTAGGATTTCCCGGTGTTTCTTGAAGTTTTAGTTGAGTGTTCTCGCTTTCCTTCGGATTTTCCTGCTTCGTCATGTTGACTAATATTATATTCTTTTCCTGGCACACTTGCATATGTCATGCTGTCACTTGTCACCCGCCTAATATCACCTCCTAGTCATATATCTCATAGCACTTGATATACTACTACTTGATGCTTACCCTGTTATGATATATTGATACCTGGCTTAAGATCATCATATTTACGGGAATCCTGTATTATATACGGTGACTTGAAATTATAATACTCATGTACTCTTGAACTCCTGATCTTGTCATGCGCTTGCTTTCCCGTGAATTGATAATTACATAATAAATCATAAAAATGATCAACTTGCATTGGGTCGGGGGAAACTTGCGGTTATCAATATATGTCCGTGTTTACAGTGGTACTAGGTATGTTGTGCAATTAAAACTTCCCGTCTGACCTGTGGGCCTCCAGGCGATCGAGGGGAGTGCTGGCTCCCTCCTTCCTGGTACCATCTTGATAAGAGCATTCTATAAGACCCTCCTGTACGCCTTGCGGCTGGTTCTGAGCACCAGTAACGGAACGTCTTGGACCGTGATCTCGGGCATGCACGGGACCCACTGTAAACATTATTCGTTGATACTCCCGTTGGTTTCCAATAACAGCCTCGACTTACTCACATGTGGATGTATGTGTGCTGGGACGCTATTACACATACCGAGACATATGGGTAGAACGAGTAATAAGTACAAATATTAAAAATAGTAATGATAAGTTTATTCATGGCCTTCTCACTTTCATCTTATGTTTCCATTGTATGCTTACTATACAAGCGCTCTCACCCAGTTCTTGATACTTACTACTATTCGGATTATATCAACATACATATACTTATCTCTGCATGACACTTGGCATTCACCTGAATATTGTTAGGGAGTTTCTGACTCCCCTAGACTTGCATGTTCAGGTTCTGAAACTTGAATTGAAGTGGAGCCATCCATCGAAGATCAAGCTTATCTCTCGGCGCAGGTTGACTAGCCCAGCTCCTTTTGTTCTTGAACTTTTCTGCAAGCTCGGGGATCTTCTCAGCCCGTGAGCACCTTTTTGTTGTACAAATTGTAATCCTTACTTCAGTACTTTGCTGTGATATAATGTACATGTACTAATATATCACGCTTTGTGATAACTTTGTAATCTTTAAGTTGGAATGTATATAAACTACGCACTTCCGTACTCTGATTCCTTCTTGTACTGATGCTTAGCGTACATACGTGAGGGTATTTCTGACTTGCGTATATACATTGCAGTAGCGTCTCTGTACCCGCCGGATCGGGACGTTACAGAATGTGATTCCCTTTTTGTAAATTCTGATCTTATTAGTAATTGTGAGTTAGTGCTAGTGGTAGTAGATAGTGTTACATTTTGATAAATGGGAATTAAATATGACGATGTGCAATTTGTATATTGAGTTGAACTGATAAATGGTTTGGGTTGGAATATATATACATATCAGGGGAAGAAATTCTTATGTATATGTTATTTGATTTACTTTGAGATGAACTATATGATGAAATTTTAAAATTTATATGTAGGCTGATGTTAGCCAAAATTTAAATTATTGTATTGAGATGGAGTCTATATTTCAGAGGAGATGCTACCAAAATTTATTTAGTATATTCTGATTAACAAGCGATAAGGTTGATAATTATAGATTTTGAGGTAATTACATCTGGGACCGTTACAGCCATAGTTTGACTCGAGATCTGTGTGCATTTTTGCAAACAGAATGGACATTTGAAAAAAGATTGTCCAGAGCTCAAAAAAAGAATAAGCTGAAAGAGAAGTCAGCAAAACCATCAGAGATTAATGTCGCCATTCGATGGAAATGAGTCTGCTTCTTTTGCTTTCTCGTTATCTATTACACCATCTATATGCTACTAGATGTTTCAGAGTAGTTACTGGATAAGGGGGCTATCTATCACATATGTCCCAAGAGGGAATAGTTTTCTAGGTTAGAGAAGCTGAATAATGACATGATAATTACTGGGGAATGATGTTGCATGTCAGATGATTGGGATAGGTACCATTCAGATCAAGATGTTTGATGGCGTGGTTAGAGACTTAACAGACGTGAAGTATGTTTCTCAGATGAAAAAGAACAATATCTCAGTTAGAGTTGTAGAGTCAAAATGGCTCACGTGACTATGGAGAATGATATTCTTAAGATCACAAAGGGGTCCATGGTTGTAATGAAGGGTGTCAGAGACAGAAACTTGTATTACTTGAAGGGTAGTACAGTTACAGGTACTTTGGCAGTTTCAGTTATCTCGAATGATGATACTACCAAGTTGTGGCATATGAGACTTGATCACACCGATGAGAAGTCTATGCAAGACTTGGCTAAGCAAGGCTTATTGAAGGGTGCAAAAACTTGTAAGTTGAAATTCTGTAAGCATTGTACATTGGGAAAGAAAACCAAGCTGAAGTTTGGCACCACTATTCACCGTACCAAAGATATTCTTGATTATATGCATACATATATTTGGGGTCCCTCTAAGAATGCATCTCTTGGAGGGAAACACTATTTTATCTCCTTTTTTGATGACTATTCTAGGCGAAATTGGGTGTACACAATGACTCATAAGAGTGAAGTTCTAGGTATCTTTGTGGATTAAAGAAGGAGAATGGAGATACATGTAAGCAAAAAGATCAAGATACTCAGTTCAATAATGGAGGAGAGTAAAGAGTGATCTGTTTTTGCAGTTGTGCCGAGATGAAGGCATTGAGGCACTTCATAGTTTGAGAGACTCTGCAACAGAATAGGGTGGCGAAAGATTCAACCGTACTTTGCTGAAGAAGATACGGTACTTGTTGTCAAACAGTGAGCTGAACAAGATATTTCGGATAGAAGTAATGACTTATGCAAGCCATCTCATCAATAGATTGTCATCGTCTTCGATAGGAGGTAAGACTCTGATGTAGATGCGGTCGGGCAAGGCTGTTTCAGATGATGATATGCTTAGAGTATTTGGTTATTCAGATTATTATCATATGGGTAATGGAAAGTTGGAGTCTCGAGTTAGAAAGGCCGTATTTTTAGGATTCAAAAGAGGAGTGAAAGGTTACAAGCTATGAGACTCTGAAGACAAGAAGATAGTTCTGAGCATGGATATCACTTTTGATGAGTCTTCTATGTTGAAAACTTCAAACTCTTAGCAGGTGGAGAGTGGCCAGAGCAAGAGATTATCGCAAAGGGTATAGTGTGATGCATATCTACTATGTTCAGATAGCTCTGTATCATTTAGGTTGCCATCTGTTGTGATATAGTATGAGCATCAAGTACAAGAAAAGAAAGATATAGAAGATGTTATTGAGGATCTGAAGTCAGAGGGTCTGGTTCAGGATTCTATTGCAGCACATAAACCGAAAAAGAATATATGAAAGCCAGTATGATTTTCTGATATGGAAATGGCCTATGCACTTCCAATGGAGGTCGGGGAAGATAATGTTTCATCTTCATTTAGAGAAGCAGAGTTGAGCTCTAAGTCTAAGTTGTGGAGGATAGCTATGGTGGAGGAGATTAAGTCTTTTCACGTGAATGACACTTGAGAACTTGCTGAGTTGCCCATAGAGAAGAAGGTCATTGGATGAAAATGGTTTTTTGCGAAGAAGGATGGATCTCCAGGTACTACTATGTGTTACAAGGCCAGAAAGGTATCCAAATGTTATTGTAACGGTCCCAACTTCTAATAAGCAAGATTAGATCCATAACACGTATTTATTCTCAAATCTTTACTTTAATGCAAAATCTAGAAAATTTCGGCAGCATCTCCTCTAAAATTTTACCTTTTTCCACATACAAAAATATGAATTTCGGCTCCAAGGCCTACTTATGTCCACAAAAAATTTCGGCCACATGGCTTACTTATCACAAAATATAGAAGATCTCAATAATATACTTATACCATGTATTCTTCTTACATAACCATCAAGGCATCCATTAACCACATAATCCTACCAACATGATCACAATTCTTAACTTCACCAACATCCCATGTACCACAAGTTCTAATTACAACTATTACAAAAATTTACATATGATGGTAGCACCCTAGCACATTCAACTAGGTAATGCTGACATAAAGCATAATTATATGTACATAGTGAACAAAATAAGATTTTATGGAACACATGTCATCCTGCTCATGACTACTCCAGGTTACAATATGCCCTTACCTTTATCCAGACCTGAAAGAGAAGAAAATGAAAGGAATGAGCTCGACGGCTCAGCGAGTAAATTTCATAAACACTTTATGAATGATAACATGATATATTTCCACAACATACCTTGTGGAGTCCAAGGAAACCTTACATGAATATAGATACCACCTTACTCAATTTAATATTTACGAGTCTTAGTTGTTAGGCTTTCATTCTGATTAAAAGTTCCTCCCAATAATGTACTAGAGCGAGATCATTACTTGATCCCTCTCAAAAGTCTCTAGACACATATTCTTACCTTGCCCAAACCTTGACTATATAATGTCACTTTATAATTATTTACCGATAACACAATACTTTTATTACTTACTAGGGCACATTCACACGTCACCCTAATCATATGGTGTTAATTTACCCCGTCTTCTCCCCCTACCGGCTCCCGCCCGGCCCCTTCCTCCTGGAATTGCAACCAAGACTCACACATACATACATACATATATATATATATATATATATATATATATATATATATATATATATATATAGTATATGAAATAATACACATATTCCCGCAATGTATATGAAATAATACACATATTCACGCAATGTATATACATGATTCCCATGACCCCCCCCCGCCTTCTTCCTCCTACCGGCTCCCGCCCGGCCCCTTCCTCCTTATGTTAATAAGCAATATGCACTACCATTACTCACCGTCTTCTCCCCTCCTACCGGCTCCCGCCCGGCCCCTTCCTCCTCTTAATTGACAATTATAGGGATTTACCATACTAACATATAGATCCCACAATCAACACACTAATATATATTGCATAAAAAAAAATACATCATTGCATAAGTTACACAATTAGCATGTTGGCAAGATCACAAAATTGACATGCTCGCATGTCATCCATATTTTTAATCATGCTATTATATAGGTATTCCCATAGTAATTCGTACAATGTGATTCATGCGGAGATGCCTAGGTATTAAGATTAGTGACTTAACATGTCACAAACACAACATGTAACATGACTACTAAAACACCCTTACATTCTAGCAACACCCATCACCATTTACTTTACTTATACTACTTAACTTCACTCTAATTATTATAATACATAAAACAAAAATTTATGTAACCCCTCTAATGAAAAGAGAGTAAGTATATCACCAATTCTATGAAATATTATTATACATGCTACCTTACCCTATTCTAGTACACTTTCCTTGAAATCTCTCTTAGTCTCATACATCCATTTACTTGAATTAAAACTCATACATTTGGTATGTGAAGTGAGTATGTAAATTTACTCATCTTGATATATGGATTCCCACTTATGATTTGATCAATCCTCCCCTACTCAAAATCCTAGCAAAAGAAAGACAAGGGCAAATCCTAGTTATAAAATAATTCATAAGGAGGAAGGAATTAGTAGAGTAACAAATCTTACCTTTAACCTAAATTGGTTTTCAGAAATTTGGGGGGTTTTGGAACCTAATTTCAGAATTAGGGCTTGATTATCTCCTTCAAAACCACCCAAAGCCTGAATTTTTCTCCTCACTTCTCCAGCTAATCGAAGTCCCCACCGCCAACCAACCCTCGCGTGGCCCGGGCGCCGCCCGGCGTGGCTGTGCGCCGCCCCTGCGCGGCTGCGCGCGGCCCCCTCGCGGCTGTGCGCGGCCGTGCTCTGGTGGCGCGCGGCTGCGCCATCCGCCCTGACTTCGGCTGGGGTTGTAAGAGAGAGGGAGAGAGATTTTGGGTGAAGGAGAAGGGATTTGTGTGGATCTTAGGGCTTGATTTTGGGAGGGTTCTCTCTTTTTTTTTACAGAGAGGAGAGAAACTTCTCCTCTCAGATCTTAACGTAAGGGGGAGATTATTTGCATAAAGGCCCCTATAATCTTAGTCATTACAAAGACACACTCCCCTCTAGTCTTGCCACTTGGCCAAGGCTAGGATCAAATTGATCCTAGCCTTACACCTCACCCATACATGCAAACCTAACTCTTCCACTAACTCAAAAAAAATAAAAAAAATTTCAAAATACAAATACATAGTATTTGTTTAGGTATGTATTAATTGGGAATACAATAAGATATACCTAAAATTGCAATATCTAGGATATACTCCCATATACTCTAAATATCATAATTATGTTGGCATAAAAATACCTATATATATTTTCTATATATTCAATTTATGCCATAAATGAAAATAACTCATACAAATAAAATATTAATTCTTTGGTCAACTCTATTATTATTGGCATTAAGAATGAGGAATTATAAAATTCCCTTTTTAACCGATGGTTAAATCATGAGGAAGTAATACTTAATGAATAATAATTACTAAAAAAAAGACTGTTACATTTCTACCCCCCTTAGGGAAGCTTCGACCCCGAAGCTCGACGTACCTTGGAAAAGTTGTGGATAGGTAGATCGCATATCCTCCTCTGGTTCCCAGGTAGTCTCTTCGATTTCCTGGCTTCTCCATAATATCTTTACTAACGGAATAGTTTTGTTCCGCAAAACCTTCTCTTTACGGTCCAAGACTTGCACTGGCTCCACCGTATATGATAAATCTTCTTGGAGTTGTAGTGGTGAGTAACTAAGAACATGACTAGGGTCTGGTATGTATTTCCTTAATTGTGACACATGAAATACCTTATGCATCTTCTCCATTTCCGGTGGTAATGCTAACCGGTAAGCCAGAGGTCCAATTCTTTCCAATATCTCAAAAGGACCGATGAAACGGGGGTCTAACTTATTCCGTTTACCGACCCGTATTACTCCTCTCATTGGTGATATCTTCAAGTAAACTTTGTCGCCTACAGCAAATTCCAAGGGTCTTCGGCGCCGATCTGCATATGTCTTCTGTCTACTTTGGGCCGCTTTCATCCTCTTCCTAATTATCCGGATTTTCTCTGTTGTATCTACCACTATATCTGCTCCGAATAATGTTCGGTCTCCTATCTCCTCCCAACAAATTGGATATCTACACTTCCTGCCGTACAAGGCTTCAAATGGTGGCATTCCAATAGTAGATTGATAACTATTGTTGTATGCAAACTCTGCCAATGGTAGGTATTTTTCCCAATTACCTCCGAAATCCAATACACATGCTCTTAGCATATCTTCAAGTATTTGTATAGTCCTTTCTGATTGTCCGTCGGTTTGCGGATGAGCAGCTGTACTTGGGTGTAGTTTAGTGCCCAAAGCCTGGGATAGGCTGATCCATAGTCTTGACTGGAATCGGGGGTCCCGATCTGACACAATAGTCTCAGGTACCCCATGAATTCTGATTATTTCTCGGAGGTAGATTTGGGCTAATCTGTCCATTGAATAGTTTATTCGAATGGGTAAGAAATGGGCGGACTTTGTGAGTCGGTCTACTATCACCCATATGGCATCATATCCTTGAGGGGATTTGGGAAGTCCTGTAACAAAATCCATAGTAATGTTGCTCCACTTCCATTCAGGAATTTGCAATGGCATAAGGAGTCCCGGGGGCTTTTTGTGTTCGGCTTTGACTTGTTGGTATATTAGACATCTTTGTACAAATTTAGCGATATCCTTCTTCATTCCTTCCCACCAAAAATTTGATCGTAGATCTTGATACATTTTGGTTGCTCCAGGATGTGCAGTGTAAGGAGTGCAGTGTGCTTCAGTCATAATTCGCTCTTTGAGCTTAAAATCTGAAGGTATATAGATTCGGCCTCCCTTTCTTAGCAAGTCCTTAACAATGGAATAATCTTGAGCTTCACCCCTTTGCACTCCTTCCATAATTCTAATTACTTGATCATCTTTTAGTTGAGCTTCTTTTATTTCTTTGTGGAGGTCAAAATCAATGCTTACCTGATTTACCTGTACCACCCCTTCTCGAGTTTCCTTTACTAAGATCTCCAATTGCATCCGCTCTATGTCCTTTAATAGGTCATCCCGTTGTGTTAGTAACACTGCTACGGATCCTCCAGACTTCCTACTAAGGGCATCTGCTACAACATTGGCCTTTTCGGGGTGGTAATGAATAGCCAAGTCGTAGTCTTTCATTAACTCCAACCATCTTCTTTGTCGCATATTTAGCTCCTTTTGGGTAAAGATGTACTTTAGACTCTTATGATCTGTATATATATCACATGAGACCCCATAAAGGTAATGTCGCCCTATTTTCAAGGCAAAGATAACTGCGGCTAGCTCAAGATCATGTGTAGGATAATTCTTCTCATGGTTCCTTAGTTGTCTAGAAGCATATGCAATTACCCTGCCATGCTGCATCAACACACACCCTAGCCCTGACTTTGACGCATCACTGTAAATAACATAGCCTTCAGTTCCAGTGGGCATGGCTAGGACTGGGGCTGATGTTAGTTTATCCTTTAACTCTTGAAAACTTCTTTCCTGATTATCTCCCCAATGGAATTTGAGTCCCTTATTGGTTAATTGTGACAAGGATGCTGCTATTTTGGAGAATCCCTCCACAAATCTCCGGTAATACCCAGCCAGTCCCAGAAAACTCCGCACTTCGGTGACATTGGTAGGTCGAGGCCATTCTTTAATCGCTTCGATCTTCGCAGGATCCACTGATATTCCTTCCTTACTTATGATGTGACCCAAAAATCCAACTATTTCCAGCCAGAATTCACACTTTTTAAGTTTTGCATAAAGTTGGTTCTCTCTCAATAATTGTAAAACTACCCTTAAATGAACTTTATGCTCCTCTTTGCTTTTAGAGTAGATTAGAATGTCATCTATAAAGACCACCACAAATTGATCTAGATATGATTGGAAGATCCTATTCATCAGATCCATAAATGCTGCTGGAGCATTGGTCAAACCAAATGGCATCACTAAGAACTCATAATGACCATACCTAGTCCGAAAGGCTGTCTTAGAAACATCTTCCGGCTTAATTTTTAATTGATGGTATCCAGATCTCAGATCTATTTTGGAAAATATACTGGCACCCTGAAGTTGGTCAAAAAGATCATCAATCCTTGGCAGTGGATACCGATTCTTGATAGTGACCTTGTTCAACTCACGGTATTCTATACACAGTCTCATGCTCCTATCTTTCTTCTTAACAAATAACACAGGAGCACCCCAAGGTGATATACTCGGCCGAATAAATCCCAGACTTAGTAACTCTTGCAGCTGGTCCTTCAATTCTTTCATTTCTGCGGGCGCCATTCTATAGGGTGCCTTGGATATGGGACTTGTCCCTGATAGAAGATTAATGGAAAAATCTACTTCCCTATCTGGGGGCAAACCGGGTAGATCCTCCGAAAATACATCAGGATATTCCTTCACCACTTTAATGTTTTCAACTTTCATTATCTTGTCTTCACTTACAACAGTTGCCAGAAATCCTTGACATCCTTGCCTTAATAGCTTAGTGGCCTTCACAGCTGAAATGATTGGAGTGCAAATCTTACTCTTCATCCCTTCATAGACTCTTTCTGGAGCTTCTTCTAACTTAAATATTATTCTCTTCTGATGACAATCTACATGAGCTCGATATGTTGACAACCAATCCATTCCCAGGATGATGTCAAATTTCATCTCTCCTAATTTAATCAAGTCTGCATGTGTTTTCAATTCTCCTATAATGATTTCACATTCTTTATAGTATTCACTAGTGGTCACACTTGCGCCTACTGGGGTTGACACCACTAGTTGATAGTTCAAGGGTTCAGAATTCTTGTTAATCATTGCAGCAAATGATGAAGAAATAAATGAATGGGTAGCACCAGGGTCAAATAATACTCGAGCAATATTTTTTGATACACAGACGGTACCTTCCACCACTGCATTGGATGCCCTAGCTTCCTGTGGAGTTATTGCGTTCATTCTTCCTTGAGCTCTGGGTTGTTGTACTGATGCTTGCGTCGTGGCTGAGCGAGTCCTGTTGACAGGTTGCCGAAATGCGGTAGCTTGTCCTCCTGCCGTTGGGGCAATACCCATGGTCGGTCTCCCTGTTCCCCTACTAGCTCCTGGGTATCCATGCAGGGTTGGGCAGTCTCTCCTCATATGACCCATTTTGCCACAAGCAAAACATTGCTTACCAACAGGGCAACTGCCAGCATGGCTTCGATTGCACCTGGGACACCATTGGCTTCCCGCAAAATTGGAGCGTGTAGATGGCATCGGTAACTCTGAATGGGAAAATCCCCTATTCTTGCCCTCTGGTCCCTTGGGCCGGTATAAAGGAAGATCCGGTACCTCTGTCGGACCTTACCGGATGAGCTCCAAAGTTTGGCGCATTAGCATATCGGGGGCGCTTCATAAAAGGTAGTTCCCTGGTCCTTGCCTCCTGGCTCTCCTGCATGTCTCTTTCAATTTCTAGGGCCTTCTCTACAGCTTGGCCATAGATCTGTAATTGGAAAGGAATCAGTTTACTCCTGATTTCCGGCCTCAAGCCCCTAACAAATCTTTTTGCTCTATCTTCCTCTTCAGACACCAATTTCTCCGCATATCTAGACAGTTGGGTGAATTTGGCCTCATATTGACTCACAGTCAACTGGTCCTGCTTTAGGTCTTGGAATTCCATCGCTAGTCTGTCCTTCACCACTCCCGGTATATATTTTTCATTGAACTTTTTAACTAAAAAGTTTCAAGAAATTTCTTTCCACATGGTCTTAGCCCCTCCTTTAATCATCTCCCACCAGCGCTCAGCTTCACCTTGGAACATAAAGGAGGTAAAAGATACCCGTTGATTTTCCGTGCACTCCATAACATCAAGTATTTTCTCAATTTGATGGAGCCATTCTTCAGCTTGTATCGGATCAACTCCTCCTTTAAAAGCTGGTGGATTTAACTTTTGAAATTGCTCAAGGGCTCTTCGAGGGTTGTTGACATTTGCCAGTTGCAACAACCAATCTGGTATTCTGTCTGGAATTCTCCGATTGGCATTAGATTGCTCATTTAGGAATTCTTGACTTGTTGGGGGATGGACGCTCCCGATTGCACTGTGCAATGGGACGTCGCCCTCCGAGTTGACCTCGGATGGAGGAAAATTTAAGTCCATTTAATACCTAGAAGAATAGTCGAACTTAATCAATGGCAACTCAATAATAACAAGTAGAATAGTTCCAAAAACAAAGCACTGATTTCATTTATGCGCAAAATGTTTTCATGGCAACATTTACATTAGCATGATTACATTCTTTCAAAACATACAAATGTAGTCATAAAGAGATACATTGTTCACACATATAGCTATTAACAACCACTTTTTTCACAAAAAAAAATATATCACTTATGTGAGTCAACATTCATTTTCTTCAAAAACAAAAACAACAAAACAAAAATCCACCCATCTAAATTCCTATCATGGGGTTATGTTAGAACCCGAGGAGCTTTCCTCCCTGTTGTCTCCTCCAGATTCATCTTCCTTATTGTTTTCCTCTTCTTCGGGATCTTCTTCTTCTTGATTTAACTCCTCAAGATCATTCTCTTCTGGATCTACTTCTTCAGGATCCTCTTCTTCTTCAAGATTTTCTTCCTCAGGATCCTCTCCTTCTTCTTCTAGGACAGTATCATAATCGCATCTCCAATTCTCATGATCATCATAGAGATCCATGTCTTCTACCCAACTGGAATTCCACCAAATACCTCCAAAGAAAATCCTTCCTTCAGGATTTATCTCATTGCTAGGCAGTATTCCCATGTCCACGGTTGTTGGTGCATTCCTTATGGCACTTTCTGCCTCACTGCTTTCATCATTATTATCTTGTTCCAAGCGAACCCCTGTATCTTTACTGTCTGGGGGACTTTTCAGAATGATAGCTGGATTGGTCTCATCGGACTCAAAATCCCAATCCATGTGGTCTGCAATCCAACTTAAACTTTCCGACTCCGGACTGTCGGATGACGATCCCGTCATCTCTGAATCTCCCATCTGTATAAGTAAGAGATTTACATAAGACAATTTGTCTTCCAATTCTTCCCAAAATAATAACTTGCATGAATATATAACAATACATGATAGAAAATTATCACTTCTTTAACCATACCGATCTTCATAATTTTCCTTTGGGTGGAACTATCCTGCCAATAGGTTTAACCCTGTCTTGTGTGATATTTTAATTGTTCTCTCTTTTGCAGTGTCCCATATCACTGAAATTCCATACAGAAGGGCCCGCACCCTTTGCAGGATCCATTTGAATTAAGGTATGCGGGTACCCAAATTCAAACGTAGAGAACAATTAAATATCATACCTTTCGGGGTTAAAATACCCTAAGATTCTACTATCACTCCTATACCCCTTTCTATCTTACCCAAACATATATACAGATTTCCCATGCTTACCTAGCCAGTCCTGTATGCTACATCTATCTAGGCTAACCTTGCCTAAACCACGCTCTGATACCAACTGTAACGGTCCCAGCTTCTAATAAGTAAGATTAGATCCATAACACGTATTTATTCCCAAATCTTTACTTTAATGCAAAATCTAAAAAATTTCGGCAGCATCTCCTCTAAAATTTTACCTTTTTCCACATACAAAAATATGAATTTCGGCTCCAAGGCCTACTTATGTCCACAAAAAATTTCGGCCACATGGCTTACTTATCACAAAATATAGAAGATCTCAATAATATACTTATACCATGTATTCTTCTTATATAACCATCAAGGCATCCATTAACCACATAATCTACCAACATGATCACAATTCTTAACTTCACCAGCATCCCATGTATCACAAGTTCTAATTACAACTATTACAAAAATTTACATATGATGGTAGCACCCTAGCGCATTCAACTAGGTAATGCTGACATAAAGCATAATTATATGTACATAGTGAACAAAATAAGATTTTATGGAACACATGTCATCCTGCTCATGACTACTCCAGGTTACAATATGCCCTTACCTTTATCCAGACCTGAAAGAGAAGAAAATGAAAGGAATGAGCTCGACGGCTCAGCGAGTAAATTTCATAAACACTTTATGAATGATAACATGATATATTTCCACAACATACCTTGTGGAGTCCAAGGAAACCTTACATGAATATAGATACCACCTTACTCAATTTAATATTTACGAGTCTTAGTTGTTAGGCTTTCATTCTGATTAAAAGTTCCTCCCAATAATGTACTAGAGCGAGATCATTACTTGATCCCTCTCAAAAGTCTCTAGACATATTCTTACCTTGCCCAAACCTTGACTATATAATGTCACTTTACAATTATTTACCGATAACACAATACTTTTATTACTTACTAGGGCACATTCACACGTCACCCTAATCATATGGTGTTAATTTACCCCGTCTTCTCCCCCTACCGGCTCCCACCCGGCCCCTTCCTCCTGGAATTGCAACCAAGACTCACACATATATATATATATATATATATATATATATATATATATATATATATATATATATATATATATATATATATATATATATATATATATATATATATATATATATATATATATAGTATATGAAATAATACACATATTCCCGCAATGTATATGAAATAATACACATATTCACGCAATGTATATGAAATAATACACATATTCACGCAATGTATATACATGATTCCCATGACCCCCCCGCCTTCTTCCTCCTACCGGCTCCCGCCCGGCCCCTTCCTCCTTATGTTAATAAGCAATATGCACTACCATTACTCACCGTCTTCTCTCCTCCTACCGGCTCCCGCCCGGCCCCTTCCTCCTCTTAATTGACAATTATAGGGATTTACCATACTAACATATGGATCCCACAATCAACACACTAATATATATTGCATAAAAAAAAATACATCATTGCATAAGTTACACAATTAGCATGTTGGCAAGATCACAAAATTGACATGCTCGCATGTCATCCATATTTTTAATCATGCTATTATATAGGTATTCCCATAGTAATTCGTACAATGTGATTCATGCGGAGATGCCTAGGTATTAAGATTAGTGACTTAACATGTCACAAACACAACATGTAACATGACTACTAAAACACCCTTACATTCTAGCAACACCCATCACCATTTACTTTACTTATACTACTTAACTTCACTCTAATTATTATAATACATAAAAAAAAAATTTATGTAACCCCTCTAATGAAAAGAGAGTAAGTATATCACCAATTCTATGAAATATTATTATACATGCTACCTTACCCTATTCTAGTACACTTTCCTTGAAATCTCTCTTAGTCTCATACATCCATTTACTTGAATTAAAACTCATACATTTGGTATGTGAAGTGAGTATGTAAATTTACTCACCTTGATATATGGATTCTCACTTATGATTTGATCAATCCTCCCCTACTCAAAATCCTAGCAAAAGAAAGATAAGGGCAAATCTTAGTTATAAAATAATTCATAAGGAGGAAGGAATTAGTAGAGTAACAAATCTTACCTTTAACCTAAATTGGTTTTCAGAAATTTGGGGGGTTTTGGAACCTAATTTCAGAATTAGGGCTTGATTATCTCCTTCAAAACCACCCAAAGCCTGAATTTTTCTCCTCACTTCTCCAGCTAATCGAAGTCCCCACCGCCAACCAACCCTCGCGTGGCCCGGGCGCCGCCCGACGTGGCTGTGCGCCGCCCCTGCGCGGCTGCGCGCGGCCGTGCTCTGGTGGCGCGCGGCTGCGCCACCCGCCCTAGCTTCGGCTGGGGTTGTAAGAGAGAGGGAGAGAGATTTTGGGTGAAGGAGAAGGGATTTGTGTGGATCTTAGGGCTTGATTTTGGGAGGGTTCTCTCTTTTTTTTTTACAGAGAGGAGAGAAACTTCTCCTCTCAGATCTTAACGTAAGGGGGAGATTATTTGCATAAAGGCCCCTATAATCTTAGTCATTACAAAGACAAACTCCCCTCTAGTCTTGCCACTTGGCCAAGGCTAGGATCAAATTGATCCTAGCCTTACACCTCACCCATACATGCAAACCTAACTCTTCCACTAACTCAAGAAAATAAAAAAATTTCAAAATACAAATACATAGTATTTGTTTAGGTATGTATTAATTGGGAATACTATAAGATATACCTAAAATTGCAATATCTAGGATATACTCCCATATACTCTAAATATCATAATTATGTTGGCATAAAAATACCTATATATATTTTCTATATATTCAATTTATGCCATAAATGAAAATAACTCATACAAATAAAATGGTCAACTCTATTATTATTGGCATTAAGAATGAGGAATTATAAAATTTCCTTTTTAACCGATGGTTAAATCATGAGGAAGTAATACTTAATGAATAATAATTACTAAAAAAAAAGGCTGTTACAGTTATGCTCAGAGGGAGGTATTAGTTACAATGAGGTATTCTCGCTTGTTGTGAAGCACTCTTCCATTCGTATACTGTTGGCACTAGTAGCACAATATGATTATGAGTTGGATTAGTTTGATGTAAAGATCGCCTTTCTACATGGTGATCTTGAGGAGATCATCACTCAGTCATTAGGGTTTAGAGCTGCAGGGAAGAAGAAACTGGTTTGTAAACTTTAGAAGTCACTTCATTGACTGAAGCAGTCACCTAGACAGTGGTATAAATGCTTCGATAAGTTTATGATTGGTTGTGCAAACACCAGGAGTTTATATGACTCATGCGTTTATGTTTGTAAACTACCGAGTGATGAGTATATCTATCTTCTCCTGTATATAGATGATATGTTGATAACTTCTACTAACAGATCATCGATTGATAAGTTGAAAATTCAACTACCGTCGGAGTTTGAATGAAGAACCTGGGAGAAGTGAAGAGGATACTGGTTATGGAGATTGAGAGAGTCAGGGTGAAGGGGAAGGTGAGTTTGACTCAGCAAGCATACTTGCAGAAGGTTCTATAGAAGTTTGATGTTGGATGTGAAACCAAGTTTGTAAGTACTCCTTTGGCCCCTCATTTCAAGCTTTCAGCTAATATATCCCCGAAGACTATTGATGAACGTGAGTATATTTCTCATGTTTCATATGTCAGTGCAGTGAGTAGTCTTATGTATGTTATGGTGTGCACGAGGCTAGATTTGTCACATGCCGTGAGTATGGTATCAAGATACATGCATGATCCCAGTAAGGGTTATTGGGAGGCCGTGAGATGGATTCTTTGGTATATTAAAGGTACCGTAGATGTTGGGTTAGTTTTTGAGAAGAATGATCATGATAAGCAAGAGTACACAGGTTATGTGGACTCAGATTTTGCTGGGGACCTGGATAAGTATCAGTCAATTACAGGATATGTTTTTACTTTTGTCACAGGCACCGGTGAGCTGGTGTTATACTTTACAGGCTACTGTGGCTTTGTCGACGACAGAAGCTGAGTACATGACTTTAACAGAGGCTGTGAAGGAGGTGATTTGGTTTCAAGAATTGATGGATGATTTGGGAATCGAGTAGGACTTCTTGAGGATCAATTGTGATAGATTGAGTGCCATCTATCTAGCGAAGAACCAAGTCTACCATGCGAAGACGAAGAACATTGATGTCAGATACCACTTCACGTGGGGTATTCTTGAGTATGGCGATTTTTAGTTGAAAAAGCTTCACACAAAGAATAATCCGACGGACATGCTTACAAAGGTGATTCTCGGAATCAAGTTTAATCATTGCAAGAACTTGTTCCATATCCTTCTAGTTGCTAGAGCTCGGTGGAGCTCGGATGAACTACATGAGGCTTGATCCCTTGGGCAGGGGATATGTAGGCAGCCGTAATGGTGTAGCCCATTTGAGGAGTCGTTTGTGGTGCCTTGGTCTGCTCGAGGGAGATCGTGTGTTGATCTTGTGACAGAGATTGTGTGTCATTTTCGGAGCGGCAGTGGATTCAATAGTATTCGTTTAGATTTGAGAAATCTTCACGAAGGTGAAAAATTGTAGAGAGATGATCAAAATCTAAATTGTAGAGTTTTTTAACTCGTGTTGAAGAGAGAGAGGAGATTGATGTTGCAAATATCAGAAAAGCAAGCAGGACATCAGAACGGTCAACCACCCAGCCGACCGACGTGCAAATATATGCACCTTGGACAATGTCAGTTGATCGCCCGGTCGACCGCCCCACTATCTAGAATTTAACAGATAGCGGGGGATGCCAATCAGTCGATCACAGGGTCGACCCCCCCCCCCCCCCAAACAAAAGAGAGTGGGGGATGTCAGTTGGTTGATCACACGGTTGACCACCCCCACACTCTGAGATTTCACAGAGAGCGTGGTTCTTGAGCCTATCGACCGGGGTGCTTGAGTCGGTCGACCGCCCAGTCGACCAGCAGTCAGGTTCTAACTGTGCTGTGAACCTAACTCATTGTGTTTTTGCCCTGTCTCTCCTCTTGCGTATAAAGAGGAAACTGTGTTCATTGTTTAGGGTAATGAGAAATGGGAGATTCCTCTTTTCTTTTGTAAAAGTTGTAAATCATCAATAGATCTCTCTCTATTATGTCCCAGGGACGTAGAAAAGCTTGATGAACCTCGTCAAATGCTTTGTATTTTCTTCTTGGTAAGTTGTTTATGATCTAGTGTTTATTCTTGGCCATCTCCTGGTTCCTACAAACCTCATGCCAATAACAAATTTATTTTTTGTGCATGGTAATGATTAGACATTATAGAATTAACCATTGCTTTAGTGAGCAAGATTTATGACCAAAAAGATACTTAAAAGCTAGCTAATACCATAAAAGGAAGCTCTTTGCCGTTTTCAAAGGTCGAAGTGAAATGAATCTTGCTCATACAAGAAGAATAGAAGAAATCTCGCTTACTCCAGACTACAGCCAATTGTGCCCCCAAAGGGTGTGTAAAAAATTTCCAAGGGGGTGAAATTGTCTTCCTTAAAGAAATAAATCTTGTACCTTAGTTACACAGGTTAAAGTGTCATGCACCCCTTTCTGTCTCTTAAAACACTGAAGGTGGCTGCAAGATCAGAGACAGAGGACAAACAACATTGAAAGATGGCTCTAAATTGAACACCCACATGCATGTGATGTGAGCCTCAAAACATTTCCTCCCCCCCCCCCCCCCCCCCACAGCACTAGGGTTGCGACTTGCAAGTGGGTCGGGTTTGCTTAACCCGTTCGCGACCCAAAATAGCTTCGGTCTCCAATTTCGATTCAAATCATACTGAACAATACTAGATTTATATGCATACTGTTAACTGAGCTTAGCCCAAACAACATGACACAGAGATCCTCATCCTCAACAACAACAAAGTTAGAGAGAGAGAGAGAGCTAATCATTCTCCCTTCCTCTCATCCAAAGTTACACAAAGATCCTCATCCTCAATAACAACAACAAAAAGGTATAGAGAAGAGTCCTTGGATCACAAACCTTCATCTTCCACTCATTACCAACTTACTTAGAAAACAGAGAGAGAGTTGTTGATTCCATGAGATGAAGTCAAGCACATCACTTTCCCCATAACTAATCATTCCCCCTTCCTCTCATTCAAAGCTACACAAAGATCCTCATCCTCAAACAGAAAGGTATAGATAGACAGAGAGTCCTTGGATCACAATCCTTCACCTTCCACTCAGTACCACCTTACTTAGAAAACAGGGGAAGCCAAAAAAAAAAAAGCAGAAAAGAAAGAAACAGAGCAATGCTGCCTGGGGCAAGGAGGAGAGCTAGAAATAGCGGCAACAATGGGATCATCCCGGGATCAATCTGGGAAACAAGAATGAAGATGGACGAGGTGAAGGGAGGGGTCAAAGTCTTCAACGGCGACAGCAACAACGTATCCAATGCAGATGAAGAAGGGGGCAGAGTCTACAGGAGACTGAGAAGGAATCAGAGTGATGGTGTTGTTAGCAGTGTTGCCGTTGTCGAGAGGAAGAAGAGGGGGAACTGGAAGCCACCTGAGCCTGTGGCGGGCAATGGGGTTCTTGATAAGAGCACAGTTCAGCTGAGGAAGGCGAGATCGGAGATCTCGAGGATCCCTAATGGCGAGGCTGATGATGAAGAGGAGGATGATGAGATTGAGATTGAGGGAGATGTGAAGAATTTTGATGACAAAGAGATCGATTTGCCAAAACTTCTTGTTGAAGAAGAGAAAAAGATTAAGCGGATCATCAATGACGTGCCCATTTCACCAGAGATCGAACAGAAGAAGAAGGATCCAGCGATTGATGTCAAGAATATGGAGATGGATCTTGATCGTGATCTTGTGAAGCAACACCCAAGTAAAATTTTTTTCACCCATTTTTTTGGTAATTTAATTGGATTCTTTTTCTTTTGTTTACATCAATTTATGAAGGGCTTTTTCTTGTTCAGTTGAGGTTGAAGAGGAGATGGTGGAGATAGGATCAGCTAACCAAAACAGAATGGAAAACATTGGTGAAGTCTCAAGAAATTGCTGTTTGATTTTACAAAAAATTAATTCTATTTTCCTGAAATTTTGTAAAATAAAAATAAAAAAATTTGTGGAATTTTTGTGCAGTTGATTTGGTAATGTGGAGAGATATCTCAAAATCTGCTTTTGTGTTTGGCTCTGGCACATTCCTCCTCCTTTCTTCTTCCTACACAAAAGACCTTGATTTCAGGTAATTTCTTTAATTTTTTTCTTTTTTTAAACAAAAGAAATATAAACCAAATTAATTGATATTATGAACAAATTTCCATTTCTGCAGCTTAATTTCAGCAATTTCCTATATGGGTCTTGTCTATCTGGCCCTAATTTTCCTCTACAAGTCCATTCTGAGAAGGTAATTAATTGCATTTACCCCCTCACAAAATTAAAAAAATTCAATTCCCCTGTTTTTTTTAATAACATATCCTCTGTTAAACAGGAGAGCCTTGGAGTTTGATGAGAGAGAGGAGAGGTGCATAATCGGAGAAGATGAGGCCATCTGGGCTTTAAGATTTGCGCTCCCTTACATCAATGAAGTACTGATCAAGATCAAGGCTCTTTTCTCTGGTGACCCATCAACAACAATGAAGGTGAGCAGAGCTCCCCCAAAATTCTCTGCTCTCTGTTTTTTCTGTTTTTTTCTGTTTACCACAAAATATGAAATTTCTAAAAGTAGTAAAACAAATGTGGGCAAATGGGCAGCTGGCAGTGCTGCTGTTTGCTATGGCCAGGTGTGGGAGCTCCATTACTCTCTGGAAACTGGCCAAAATGGGTAACTTCCTGGATCTGTGCATTCTGGAAAAAAACTTCACTGTGTTTTTCTATTCATTTTACTGTTGATTGTTTTTTTTAATTTTGTTTATTTTGTGCTTGTGATTGCTGATTACTGCTGCAGTGTTTTTTGGAGTGTTCATCATCCCAAAAGTCTTGTCCTCTTATTCTGTTCAGCTGGCAAGATATGGTAATTGGAATATGTTGCTAAATTTGAGTCATTTTCATGTGGATTAATTTTTGTTTTTTACTTTGTTGATTTTTTTTTAATTCATTTTAATCAATTTTGGGCCAAGTACCAAGTGATTCTTTAGTCCTTTAATTCCACATGGTCTGAGCTCTCATGGTCCCATGAGTCTTTATTCTATTAAAAAAAATTAGCAACTATTATGATTAGAAGTCAGATCAAATTTTAGATTTATATATTTGATGAAATTAGAATTGAACCTCATTTTTCCATGAATTGAAGGTAAATTTTGGCTGGAGAGATTCAGAGATGGATGGGAGTCATGCAGCCACAAGAAAGCTGTTGCTGCTGCAATCTTCACTCTCATTTGGAACATATCATCTGTCATTGCTCGGATTTGGGCTGGTATTCACTAAGCTGCATTTTACCATTTATTTATACTATAGTTAAAATCAGCAAATGATCAAAGTTTCTCAAATTTCTGCATTAGAAATGGTTATTGAAATTGTTCTCACAGCAATCAATTAGCTCACAAGAATCCAAAGGTTAATAATAAATGGCAAACAAAAATGTCCATGAACATTTCATGGTCTTCTGACAAAAAACAAAAAGACCATCAACTCTATTTATGTTCTTCTACTTAATTCCATAAATTGTCAAGTGATTCAGTGGTGTAATAAAGTTCAACTTTAGCTGCAGAAAAATATAACTCCAATATTTTGTTTTCCTTTTCAATACTTGAACTGCAGTAGCTGGAGATGCAAAATGCTCACTTTGTTGTAAAAATTTCTGTGTTTTGCCAGTGTTCATGCTGGTTGTTGCAGTAAAATTGTACCAACAAAGTTCGGTAGAGTGGAGTGGAGAGGATCAGCAACCAGAGGAGATAATAGAGCAAGAGAGTCAAGAAGATTCCAAGGCAGCAGCAGCAGAATTGAGCTCTGCAGGCAACAATAATAATAGAAACAGGGTGCAGGTGCTCCAGTCACACAATCGAAAGAGGAATGGACCCAGCAGCAGCAGCAGAGCAACGGCAGGAAGAGAAAGAGAAAGAGAAAGGGGAAACACTACAACAAAAGTGAAGAAATGGACGTAAAGATCAGCAGCACTGGATGCAACCTCATGGGACCGCTCAGAGAGAGAGAGAGCAAAATGTCAGGTTGAGATCCATGCAGAGAGCAAATTGAAAGCAAATTGGCAGCAGCAGCAACAGAAGAGAGAGATTCTGTTTGATCTGCTCTCTCTCTACTGTCTGCATGTGACACAGCTAATCTATGCAGAGAGCAAAATGAGAGCAAATTGGCAGCAGCAGCAGCTTTAGAGACTCTCTACTGTCTGCATGTGACACAGCTAATCTTCTTCTGCACAGTGTAGTGTCCTTTCTTCTTCTTTAATTAGTGACAGTCTGAAGGAAAATTTTACAGTTAAAAGGAAGTTTCCTTCTTATTTGAGGGTGGAAGTTTCAGTGTGGTTACTAAATATGGTGATCAGCTTGCGAGATTGTTGGAGAGAAAAAGGGGCCAAATTAATAGAAGCTAGCTATTTTAGCCACATTTTCACATTTCTCTTTCTTTTAAATAGGATATACTCTCTGTCTTTTCTTTGGAAACCGTTTCGAATTAGATTGCATCTTCATGTGACTTGTATTTCGCTCTCTTTTTGTTGGTATATAAACTCCTCGTAAACTACTCCCACCCTTTTTATCAGTGAGGCAGACGTCACCGGGCATTTCACTCTCTTTTCAACCTACTTGAGTTCAAAAATCATAAGTTATGCCCTGAGTAGCATGCAACCGCCTTGCATTATCTTCTTGGCCACTTTCAATTGCATCTCTTTGCGGTGATTGGCGGCTATCAAATATCACACACAATGAAGTAGACCAATGCGAATATTTTGTCACTATCATCATTTGAGCAGTTTGGAATGAACCGGACTAAAGAATCTTCCAAACTAAATCTTCATCCCTATTGGTGCTTGGGTTCGGATTTCATCTTTTAGTGGCTCTTTGACGCTCTCACTTCAAAATCCACGAGTGTTGAAAGAGGCCTTAGTTTTTTGTTCATTAGACTATTCCTCCAAAACTTATGTATTCCTTGTGTTTATGTAAGTTTTCTGCTCATCCCAATCCCATCCTCCTCTTGTAACTTCACATTCTTTATTATTTTAATATTATTTCCTTGGGGGTAAGGCCCCACTTGACCCTCAAAAAAAGTTATGCCCTGAGTATTAAGCCTAATGATTTTTAATCCAGTCTAATTTATTAGAGAAAGCATATTTTTTTTGATAAACAAGCATGCTTTTTAGATAATCATAAACAAACAAAATTTTGACAAACGAAATAGACAAAAAAAGAAAAAAAGATTGAAGCCCACACTAAAATGGGCCCTATTTTGCAAAGGAAACCCAACAACAGGACAGTTAGCAAGCTATTCTTGGACTTGGGATGCCACGATGGTCTACAGAAGTCAAAAGGCCTAAAAAGCATTGAACTGACATTCTCCGCTAAAGCCCATGCAACGTTGTCTGATCCTATATTTACAATGGGCTGGGCCGGGCTTAGGTCTATTCGCAAACCAAGTCACAAATTTGGTAAAGATTAAACTTTTAAACTCACATGGGTTTGTTTGTTTGGCCCTAAAAAAACGTAAGAGTTGTAATTCGTAAATAATTTACAACTCAATTACAATTATGAAGTTTGTTTGGACCGTAATACGTAAAAGACTTACGCAACTCAAGTACCGTTAACTTACAACCCAATTACCACTCACTTACAACCCGTTACAGTTAATTTTGTTGTCATGCAAATTTGCATTATTTTCTATATTAATATTAATTTTTTTTAATATTTAACGTTTTTAATATTTATTTGCAATATTAAAATTTTTTAAATCACCAAATAGTTAATTTTTTGTGGTCAACTTTTTCACTTACGACTTACACATTACGACAACCAAGCACTGTAAAATACAGTACACTTTTTCATTTACAACTTTATATTACTAACCAAACACCGTAAAACTTACGTGCATGTAACTCATTTACAATTGTAAAAGAATTTACCAATTACGACTTACGAATTACAGCCAATTACGACAACCAAACAGACCCCATTTCTTTAGCTACAAAAGTGTCATATTCGGATAGGATTGTTGCGATTCTGGATCTAATAAGATATTGTTTTACACGAATCCAATAGATCTAAAATAGATGCGAATCCAATCGGAACCCGAAAGATATTCTCGGATTTCTCTTCATACTATATCTAATCCATTATGATTCGGATCTAAAATTCTACATCTAAATTTGTCCTGAATCTGTTTCGGATCTAATATTCGACACCGAAATTGACCCATATCCCATTCGAGCCCAATTGGGTTATCGGGTTTGACGTACCGTTTACATACCCGGCCTTTAGACCTTAGCCCGGCACCGCCCGATTCTACCCCACTCCTAAAATCTACAATTTTCCTTTCAAAATCATTGTGACCTTTTTATTGCATAAAACGTGAATTGAATGCTGTAAAAAACACGAGAAAGTTCTTGAGCACGGGAATCACATGCTAAAATTTACCATGTGCTTTTCTCAAAAGAAGCTGAGTTGATATCTTAATTTTTTATAAAAATATGCCCAGCGACAGAATATGATAATTTGAAACTTGCTTGAAGGTTGGCCAACAACCACACCAAGAGGAAGAAATAGCACTGCCCAAAGTCTCTATATTTTTCTTTGTCTTATTTCGTGCTGAACAAATTGCACCCGGAACACTGAATAATGATTTCTCACATCTCTGGTTTTGTTCTTGTTTTAAGTGTTGCGCTCGGAGGAGTCAATCACGTGCCAACCTTATCAAGATCAGCGGTCCAAATGCCGAGACAATCACAATTCAGTATTGCACAAACCAAACAATCAAAGAGAAAGCGAGGAATATATAAATTTAACATAGTTTGACAATTGCCTAAGAACTCGAGACAGAAAGGAACAGAGATCTTATAAACAATCAATTATAGGATACAATACATGGGGACAATACCCTCTATGTATGGTCAGAGAATCCTTGAAGAAAAGAAAACCAATAGATCTGAATTTAGATCAGAAACAGACCCAGAATTAAAATAAGAAATTGTTAGAACACATCCCAATCAACCGGCTCCTTGCTGCGGTCAACCACTTGGTCGACTGCTAGGCAAAACCTCTGAACCCAACGTTTTGTTAAATCTCAGTCGGTCGCCCGGGAATATCTCCATCTCCTCTTAATACAAGCGAAAATGTTTTTGTCCCACAATGTTAGTAACATGTCTCGAATTTGTGATGTTTTCCTTAATCATCACTGTAGTTTTCTTAGTTGGGAAAAAAAAACCTTGTAAGTATGACTGTACCAAAATGATAAATTTCTTAAAAACAAGAGGTTAAATCACGCTTTCACTGAGTTAGGAGTTATATTTTTAAAAAAAATAAAAAAAAACTTTTGCAAAAGCCAGTGAAAGCGAGAGCGATAGATTATCAGAATCTCTTCATTATTTTACAAATTCTAATGAAAACATATATGTAATTTACTGTCTCTGTTCTGAAATCCCTGATTCTGCATCTATTAAAAATAATTGAGTTGAATAGGAACAATAAGTTATATCTGAAGCAGAACTTTTGCACCAAAACTAAAGTGGGAAATAATTGATTTGAATTTTAAATTTGGATCCTCTCATCTTTGCAAAAATCAGCAAATAATTATTTTCCCACTTTAGTTTGTTCATGATAATATGATTTGAAGCTGTCTAAACACCAATTTGTGTGCATACAATTGAGATTTCATTATGTTGCATCAAGTAGCTTTTTCGACATTTGTTTCAATAATTGCAGTAATATGGAGCTAATTTTTCTCTAATTTTTAATTTAAAATTCTCGATAAAATCTAAAATTTACAATTTTTATAACTATTGTATTGGTACTCGTGGTTCGGACTCATGGGCGGTTCACAGTTGTTAGAACAGGACTGTAATTGACAATTGTAGCAAATCAAAGAATTGTTATATGTCGATTTTAAAACCACAGTTATAGTTATTGGATTTAATTGCAGGGGAAAAAAAAAAGAAACAAAAAATAATAATAATATGAGGGGAAAAAAATAATAATTCTTTTCCCTCTTCTATCATTTGTTCAACGGTAACGGTGCAAGTGGGAGTTGCACCTTACCTGTACTTTTTTTCAATCTCATTTTTCACTTTTTCCTCCTTATTTTCTCACTTGTAGGCGCTACAGTTACTTATTTAAATATTTGATATTATATACTAATATTTAATATTATGGTTAAATTTTTTTAATTAACTTAAATTTAAATATTTTTATAAAATATTTTATTATTTAATATTTTAAATTTAAGTTTTTAGATAATAATATAATATTTACTATTTCAATATTTTTAATAGCTATAAGTCTAAAAATATTATTTTCAAAAAATAATTTATTATTTAATTATTTTAGTTAGTTAGTTTATTTATTATTATTATTGTAATTTTTATTAATATATTAAAATTTTGATATTATTTTATTTTTTGTTATTAATTTAATATGTTTTTGCTATTTAATATTTATATGATAAATTTATTACATATTTAAATTTTTAATAGCACATTTAATAATATTGATATTATTTAAGGGGCTCTACACCCCCTATATCGAATCGTAATTAGGAAAAACACTCAGCTTCATAATTTTGTTCATTTCAACCACCTCCTTTTTTAAAGTAAGGATGTGTGTCTATGTGTCAAGCGCTGAAGCGTTCATTAGCGGTGAAAAGACGAAAATATCTCTAAGTAATCGACTCAACAACAGACCGCTTCAAAAATACCCAATTTTATAGGACTGCGACTATGATCGCAATTCTTACAAAATGATCACAGTATAGAAAATTGCGACCATGATCGTTGTCCTAAAAAATTGACTTATTTCTTAGGATTGCGACTATAATCGCAGTACTTAAAAAATGATCATAGTCTTATTTCTAAGGATTGCGATTGTAACAACCAAAATTTTATTTTATCTAATTTCTCCTCACCTTAAATATTAAGAATTTTGTTTAAGGCATTATATAGAAGTAGTCACCCTCCATATTTCTATGTCAACAAATTGAACTTAATTGATAGACCCACTTCCCTTTTTAAAGTTTTTTTTTTTTTTATTAACTATTGAATTGTGGTGACTAAGAATGATTTGCATGAAGGCTTATATGCATGTGTTTTGGGCAAATTAATAACTTAGCAATGGTTAAAGATAATGTCAACCTAACCCTTCCTTTTTCCTCCCTTAACTAACCTAGCTTAACCTAAGTAGGTTATTAGTGGTAGGTGTGCATGCAAGGGGGGATTAAAGGCTAAGATCTCTTTGGGATGTGGGAGCCCAAGTGGCATCATGTAGGGGGTCTTGGCCAAATGGCAACATGAGAGAACCTCACCTAGTTACTTGCAATCCCAAGGATTGATTACCAAGATGGCCTCTTCATCTTCCTCACCCAAAAATTCTGCAGATTTTCTTCTCCCTAATCCTGAAATTTTCCCTCTCATTTGTGAAGAAATTGAAGCCCTAAATCCTCCATTTCATCTCCTCTCTGGAAATTGAAGGTTAGAAACTAGGATACCCTCTCTAGCCCGAATTCCTACTTTTCTAAACTCTGAAGCAAGAATCCACGAGAGGGAAGACAGTGACACAAGCGCGCAGCAAGCAGAGCCGCAGCAGCACGCGGGGCGCTGCTACTTTGCCGCAGAACCGCGGCAAAGAAAAGGTTTCCGCGGCAATTCTGAGGAGGGGGGACCTGATCTTGGAGGGGGAGGTCCTTGGCGAGTCGGGGAAGAGTTCTAGCACATTCAAGCAGCATTCTCTCGTCGTCCAACTCTCTGTTTCAGAGCATTGAAGCATAGTGAGTAAACCTAACTATTAGGGTTATGTTTTTCTATCAAGAGTTAAAAAATCAGAACTTTAAATTTGTGTAGGTGACCCACAAGGGTAGTAATTACTGTTTTTGTGTAGTATTTACTGTTTTTGTGACATCCTTACACTAGATGGAAACTAAGGGGTATTACCTAATTATTATGCCCCTATATCATGTTGTGATGAGATGAATAGGTAATATACATGTTTTAGCTCACTAATTAAACTTAAATGAGGAGACTTAGCATATTTAATTCGCTGTTTTGATGATTATTCTTGTGTTAAAGGAGATCTAATGAGTATTGCATAGTAGTTGTGTCCCTATATTAAATGGATGGTCAATTTATTATGTGTATAGTCTAATCTTGGCTCTTCATAAATAGAAATAGAGTGGTGCATTATGTGAGGTCGAAGATTTGCACTAATAGCACTCCATAAGAGTCGATCAATTAACTTGAACCATATTTCTTGTTCACTAAAGTGCACGGGGGGGGGGGGGGGGGGGAAATACCCCTCTTTACAATACAACATTGTGTTAAGTATTAGCAAGTTTTGGGGATAATGCATATATTCATGCGGGGTGAATGTGGCGTGACTATGATGTTCCTATGAGATTGGGTAAACCCCAAACACATGTCTTCTTTCTTTAATTATTGCACATCATTTTGAACATGACGCGTAAGTTGATTTCAATTGCTTGTTATGCATATTATATATTACCCTTACATGATGCATTTGTGTTAAGGAGGAAGGGGCCGTGCGGGAGCCGGTAGGAGGGGGGAAGACGGGGATTTGACATATATATATATATATATATATATATATATATATATATATATATATATATATATATATATATATATATATATATATATATATATATATATACATATATATACATATATATATATATATATATATATATATATATATATATATATATATATATATATATATAAGGAGGAAGGGGCCGAGCGGGAGCCGGTAGGAGGGGGGAAGACGGGGAAACTTATATGTTTTATATGAATTATATAAAAGGAGGAAGGGGCCGTGCGGGAGCCGGTAGGAGGTGGAAGACGGGGGATTTTCATTTAGATTGAATGGCATGTAAAAGTGAACTGTCAAGTTGCTTTCATGGTTGATAATGCTTGTGTTATACTAGAATGTCACCTTATGTATATAACGAGCCGCGTTGATGTGAGTGGAATCATCCACGAAAATTTCATACATACTCATACAAATATATCTTTTGTATCACGATATAGTTAAATGCAACTTTTGATAGTGGAGTCATGTAGACCACATATGTATGGAACTTGAAACAAGTAAGGTAGCTTCAACAAATTGTTGTTTATGGGACTTATTGTAATTTACCTCTCCTAAACTGTTTATCTTATGAAATTATTATATCAATACCCTATGACATGGTTTACTCATTGAGCTGTCGAGCTCATTTTATTTTCTTTCCATCTTTTCAGGTTTGGATAAGGGTAAGGGACCTCTCTAAATGGAAAGATTAAGTTAGGGATGGCATTATATGTTGTGGTATCATTTTGGTTTTGTCTTGTTATCTTAAATATGTATGTATGGACTCTATTGAAGTCTTTATGGAAAACATGTTAGGCTGTACTCGAATTACATTTTGTCTTTATAGTATTCGAGACCTTGGTCTTGTATGTAATATAATGTTCTGGATTGTGAATTCTTTGGATATGTATGTTCTTGAACTTGGAATGATGACCATGTGTGGGAATACTATTGTTGGGAAGTAACTCTTGTATTGTTGATGAAAAGATTATGCTTGCAATGGAGGAAATCAAGTTATGATATATGTTTGTGGTTAAGGTTTGGTGTATGTGACATGATAAGTAGGCCGGGTGTGCCGAAATTATTGGTGAAATAAGTAGGCCTTTGAGCCAAAATCTTGGTTATTGTAAGTGAGAAATAAAGGAAATATTAAGGATGATGCTGCCAAAATTTTCTTATTTTAAGAATATTGGAGATAAATGGTGTTGTAGGCCTAATCTTGTTTATTAGAAACTGGGCCGTTACAATTGGTATCAGAGCATGGTTTAGGTAAGATTAGCCTAGATAGATGTAGTATGTAAGACTGATTATGAAGTCATTTATATGTGTGCTAAAGTAAGTTAGATATGGGGTATGAGGATGATGGTATAGTCTTAGAGTAATTGACCCTGAAATGTAGGATATTTAACTGTTCTCTACATTTGAATGTGGGTACCCGCATACCTTAGTTCAAATGGATCTTGCAAGGGGTGCGGGCCCTTCTGTAAGAAATTCCAGTGTTATGGGACACCGGAAAGGGAGAACAATCAAAATATCACATAAGTCAGGGTTAAACCTATTGGTAGAACAGTTGTGCATAGGAAAAATTTATGAAAGATCGGCATGGTTATATAAGTGATGATTTTTATCATGTCTTGATTTTATATTCATGCAAATTATTGCTTTGGGGAGAATTGGAAGGCACATCGGCTAATATAAATGTCTTACTTCTACAGATGGGAGATTCTGAGATGACTGGATCATCGTCTGACGGTACGGAGTCGGAAGGTTTAAGTTGGATCGCGGACCCAATGGACTGGGATTTTGAATCTGATGAGACCGATCCAAATGTCATTCTGAAAGGTTCCCCAGACAATTTAGATGCAGGGATTCGCATGGGGCAAGATGAGGAAGATGACATTAGTGAGGTAGAAAGTGCCATAAGAAACGCACCAGCAGCTGAGGACTTGGGAGTCCTACCTAATGAGGAGATGAACCCTGACGGAAGGATTTTCGTTGGGGGTATTTGGTGGAATTCCTGCTGGGTAGAAGATATGGACCTGTACGATGATAATGAAAATTGGAGATGTGATTTTGATGCTGTACTGGAGGAAATAGAAGAAGAACCAGTAGAAGAAGAACCAGTAGAAGAAGATCCAGAAGAAGAGGATCCAGAAGAAGAAGACCCAGAAGAAGAACCTGTAGGGGACGACCGGGAGGAAAGCTCCTCGGGTTCTAACATAACCCCTTGATGGGAGTTTAGATGGGTGGCATTTTTTTTTTTTTGTTGTTTTTGTTTTTGAAGAAAAGGAATGTCGATTCACATAAGTAATATTTTTTTTTTGTAAAGAAAGTGGTCGTCAATAGTTACATCTATGAACATGTATCCCTTTATGACTGCATTGGTATGTTTTGAATGAATGCAGCCATGCTAATGTATATGTTACCATGAAAACACTTTATGCATAAATGAAATCAGTGTTTTGTTTGTGAACTATTCTACTTGTTATCATTGAGTTACCATTGATTATGTTCAACTATTCTTCTAGGTATTAGATGGATTTGAATTTTCCTCCATCCGATGCCAACTCGGAGGGCGACGTCCCATTGCACAGCGCAATTGGGAGCGTCCATCCCCCGGCAAGTCAAGAATTTCTGAGTGGGCAATCTAATGCTAATCGGGGAATGCCAGACAGAATCCCAGATTGGTTGTTGCAGCTGGCAAGTGTAAACAACCCCCGTAGAGCTCTTGAACAATTTCAAAAGCTCAACCCACCAGCTTTCAGAGGAGGAGTTAACCCTATTCAAGCTGAAGAATGGCTCCGACAAATTGAAAAGATACTGGATGTAATGGAATGTACTGAAAACCAGCGGGTATCTTTCGCCTCTTTCATGTTCCAAGGAGAGGCTGAGCGCTGGTGGGAGATGGTAAAAGGAGGAGCTAAGAACTTGGGAAGGGAGATCTCTTGGAACTTCTTAGTTGCAAAGTTCAATGAAAAGTACATCCCTGGAGTAGTGAAGGACCGACTTGCGATGGAGTTCCAAGAGCTGAAGCAGGAGCAATGGACAGTGAGTCAATATGAAGCTAAATTCACTCAGCTGTCCAGGTATGCTGAGAAATTGGTGTCCGATGAGGAAGATAGGACGAAAAGATTCGTTAGGGGCTTGAGGCCAGAAATCAGGAGTAAGCTGATCCCTTTTCAACTGCAAGTTTATAGTCAAGCTGTGGAGAAAGCAATGGAAATCGAAAGGGACATGCAGGAGAATCAGGAGACAAGGACCAGGGAGCTGCCCTATATGAAGCGCCCCCCGGTACAATAATGCCCCGAGCTTTGGAACTCAGTCCTTGAGGCCCGACAGAGGTACTGGATCTTCCTTCATGCCCGCCCAGGGAAACAAGATGAACACATGGCCCAAGAATAGGGGATTACCCCATTCAGCATCACCAATGCCCTCCCAACGCTCCAACTTTGCAGGAAACCAGTGGTGTCCAAGGTGCAACCGAAGTCACACTGGTAGTTGCGCCACCGGTAAACAATGCTTTGTCTGCGGAAGAATGGGTCACATGAGGAGGGACTGCCCAAACTTGCATGGATACCTAGGAGCTAGCAGAGGAACGGGAAGACCAACCATGGGAATCGCCCCTACAACAGGAGGACCAGCTACCGCCTATCGGCAACCTTTCAGCAGAACTCGCTCGGCCATGACACAAGCATCTGTACAGCAACCAAGAGTTCAAGGAAGGATGAATGCAATCACTCAGCAGGAGGCTCGAGCATCCAATGCCGTGGTGGAAGGTACCGTCTGTGTATCCGATAATATTGCTCGAGTGTTGTTTGATCCCGGTGCTACGCACTCTTTTATTTCGTCATCTTTTGCTGCAATTATTAACATGGAATCCGAACCCTTGAGCTATCAACTAGTGGTGTCAACCCCTGTAGGCGCCAGAGTGACCACTAGCGAGTATTATAAGGGATGTAAAATCATCATAGGTGAGATGCAGACACAGGCAGACCTGATTAAGCTAGGAGAAATGGAGTTTGACATCATCCTAGGAATGGATTGGTTGTCAACATATCGGGTTCATGTAGACTGTTACCAGAAGAAGATAATTTTTAAGTTGGAGGGAACTCCCGAAAGAGTTTATGAAGGGATGAAGAATAAAATCAGCACTCCAGTCATTTCTGCCTTAAAGGCCACTAAGTTATTGAGGCAAGGGTGTCAAGGATTTTTGGCAACCCTTATTGGTGAAGAAGACATGAAGATTAAGATTGAAAACATAGAGGTTGCAAGAGACTATCCCGATGTTTTTCCGGAGGATCTACCCGGCTTACCCCCAGATAGAGAAGTAGAATTTTCCATTAATCTTCTACCTGGGACAAGTCCCATATCCAGGGCACCTTATAGAATGGCACCCGCAGAAATGAATGAATTGAAGGACCAGTTGCAAGAGTTGCTAAGCCTCGGTTTTATTCGGCCGAGTGTATCACCTTGGGGTGCTCCGGTATTATTTGTTAAGAAGAAGGATGGGAGCATGAGGCTGTGTATAGATTATCGAGAGCTGAACAAGGTCACTATCAAGAATCGATATCCATTGCCGAGGATTGATGACTTCTTCGATCAACTTCAGGGTGCCAGCATATTTTCCAAGATAGATCTAAGATCAGGATATCATCAATTAAAGATCAAGCCGGAAGATGTTTCTAAGACTGCCTTTCGGACCAGATATGGCCATTATGAATTTTTAGTAATGCCATTTGGCTTGACCAATGCTCCAGCGACATTCATGGATTTGATGAATAGAATTTTCCAGCCATACCTAGATCAATTCGTAGTGGTGTTCATTGATGACATACTGATCTATTCAAAGAGTAAAGAGGATCATGAAAGACACTTGAGGATAGTGTTACAATTATTGAGAGAGAAGCAACTTTATGCAAAGCTTAAGAAGTGTGAGTTCTGGCTGAATGAAGTTGGGTTCTTAGGTCACATCATAAATGAGGAAGGAATATCAGTGGACCCCGCAAAGATCGAGGCGATAAAGGGATGGCCTCAACCTACCAATGTCACTGAGGTGCGAAGCTTCCTAGGATTGGCTGGGTGTTACCGGAGGTTTGTAGAAGGATTTTCCAAGATAGCTGCACCCTTATCCCAGTTAACTAAGAAAGGCCTCAAATTCCATTGGGGAGATGATCAGGAGAAAAGCTTTCAAGAACTGAAGGATAAGCTAACATCGGCTCCAATCTTAGCCATGCCCATTGGAAACGAAGGTTATGTTGTTTTCAGTGATGCGTCAAAGTCAGGCCTGGGGTGTGTATTGATGCAACATGGGAGAGTAATTTCATATGCTTCTAGACAACTAAGGAACCATGAGAAAAATTACCCAACCCATGACCTTGAGCTAGCTGCAGTCATTTTTGCCTTAAAAATTTGGCTGCACTACCTTTATGGAGTATCATGTGATATATATACAGATCATAAAAGTCTGAAATATATTTTCACCCAAAAGGAATTGAATATGCGCCAAAGAAGATGGTTGGAGTTGATGAAGGATTATGATTTGAACATTCATTATCACCCTGGGAAGGCCAACGTGGTGGCTGACGCGTTGAGCCGGAAGTCTGGAGGATCCTTAGCAGTATTATTAACACAGGAATCGGAGTTGTTAAGGGAAATGGAAAGGATGCAACTTGAAATTCACATAAGAGGGCCCCGAGATGGAGTGAACCAGATAAATCAAATTAGTATTGGTTTCGATCTCTATGAAGAAATCAAGGAAGCTCAAAGGAAAGATGATCAGACAGCTAAAAATTTTGAGAAAGTGCAAAGAGGTGAAACCCAAGAATTTATCATTTCCAGGGATTTGCTGAGGAAGGGAAGTCGAATAGTTATACCGCCAGATTTTAAGCTCAAGGAGCGAATTTTAACTGAAGCCCATTGCACTCCTTACACCGCACATCCTGGAACCACCAAGATGTATCAGGATTTGCGGGCAAACTTTTGGTGGGAAGGAATGAAGAAGGACATAGCAAATTTTGTACAGAGATGTTTGATATGCCAACAAGTTAAGGCTGAACATAAGAAGCCTCCTGGACTCCTCATGCCCTTACAAATCCCTGAATGGAAGTGGAGTAACATTACTATGGATTTTGTGACAGGACTCCCTAGATCCCCTCAAGGATATGATGCCATCTGGGTGATAGTCGATCGACTTATAAAGTCCGCTCATTTCCTGCCCATACGAATAAACTATTCGATGGATAGATTAGCCCAGATCTACCTCCGAGAGATAATCAGGATTCATAGAGTTCCTGAGACGATTGTGTCAGATCGTGACCCTCGGTTTCAGTCAAGGCTATGGATCAGTCTATCCCAAGCGCTGGGCACCAAGTTACACCCAAGTACAGCTGCTCATCCGCAAACCGACGGACAATCAGAAAGAACTATACAAATATTGGAAGATATGCTGAGAGCATGCGTGTTGGATTTCAGGGGAAATTGGGAGAGATACCTATCATTAGTAGAGTTTGCATATAACAATAGTTATCAATCTACTATTGGAATGCCGCCATTCGAAGCCTTGTACGGCAGGAAGTGTAGATCTCCGATTTGTTGGGAAGAGATTGGAGACCGAATTTTATTCGGAGCCGATATAGTGGTAGATACAACAGAAAAGATCCGGATGATAAGGAAGAGGATGAAAGCGGCCCAGAGTAGACAGAAGACATATGCAGATCGGCGCCGAAGACCTTTGGAGTTTTCAGAAGGCGACAAAGTTTTCTTGAAGGTATCACCAATAAAAGGAACGGTACGGGGTGGCAAACGGAATAAGTTAGACCCCCGGTATATTGGACCCTTTGAAATACTGGAAAGAATTGGACCTTTGGCTTATCGGTTAGCCTTACCACCAGAGATTGAGAAAATACATGACGTATTTCATGTGTCCTAATTGAGGAAGTATGTACCAGATCCGAGCCATGTTCTTAAATACTCACCACTGCAGCTCCAAGAAGACTTGTCATATACTGTGGAGCCGGTTCAAATCCTAGACAGAAAGGAGAAACAACTGCGAAACAAAGCAATCCCTTTAGTGAAGGTTTTATGGAGAAGTAAAGAGATTGAAGAAGCTACCTGGGAATCAGAAGAAGAGATGATGCAGAACTACCCACAACTTTTCCTAGGTACGTCAGGCTTCGGGGACGAAGCTCTCTTTTAGGAGGGGAGAAATGTAACAACCAAAATTTTATTTTACCTAATTTCTCCTCACCTTAAATATTAAGAATTTTGTTTAAGGCATTATATAGAAGTAGTCACCCTCCATATTTCTATGTCAACAAATTGAACTTAATTGATAGACCCACTTCCCTTTTTAAAGTTTTTTTTTTTTTTATTAACTATTGAATTGTGGTGACTAAGAATGATTTGCATGAAGGCTTATATGCATGTGTTTTGGGCAAATTAATAACTTAGCAATGGTAAAAGATAATGTCAACCTAACCCTTCCTTTTTTCTCCCTTAACTAACCTAGCTTAACCAAAGTAGGTTATTAGTGGTAGGTGTTCATGCAAGGGGGGAGATTAAAGGCTAAGATCTCTTTGGGATGTGGGAGCCCAAGTGGCATCATGTAGGGGGTCTTGGCCAAATGGCAACATGAGAGAACCCCACCTAGTTACTTGCAATCCCAAGGATTGATTACCAAGATGGCCTCTTCATCTTCCTCATCCAAAAATTCTGCAGATTTTCTTCTCCCTAATCCTGAAATTTTCCCTCTCATTTGTGAAGAAATTGAAGCCCTAAATCCTCCATTTCATCTCCTCTCTAGAAATTGAAGGTTAGAAACTAGGATACCCTCTCTAGCCCGAATTCCTACTTTTCTAAACTCTGAAGCAAGAATCCACGAGAGGGAAGACAGTGACACAAGCGCGCAGCAAGCAGAGCCGCAGCAGCACACGGGGCGCTGCTACTTTGCCGCAGAACCGCGGCAAAGAAAAGGTTTCTGCGGCAATTCTGAGGAGGGGGGACCTGATCTTGGAGGGGGAGGTCCTTGGCGAGTCGGGGAAGAGTTCTAGCACATTCAAGCAGCATTCTCTCGTCGTCCAACTCTCTGTTTCAGAGCTTTGAAGCATAGTGAGTAAACCTAACTATTAGGGTTATGTTTTTCTATCAAGAGTTGAAAAATCAGAACTTTAAATTTGTGTAGGTGACCCACAAGGGTAGTAATTACTGTTTTTGTGTAGTATTTACTGTTTTTGTGACATCCTTACACTAGATGGAAACTAAGGGGTATTACCTAATTATTATGCCCCTATATCATGTTGTGATGAGATGAATAGGTAATATACATGTTTTAGCTCACTAATTAAACTTAAATGAGGAGACTTAGCATATTTAATTCGCTGTTTTGATGATTATTCTTGTGTTAAAGGAGATCTAATGAGTATTGCATAGTAGTTGTGTCCCTATATTAAATGGATGGTCAATTTATTATGTGTATAGTCTAATCTTGGCTCTTCATAAATAGAAATAGGGTGGTGCATTATGTGAGGTCGAAGATTTGCACTAATAGCACTCCATAAGAGTCGATCAATTAACTTGAACCATATTTCTTGTTCACTAAAGTGCACGGGGGGGGGGGGGGGGGGGAATACCCCTCTTTACAATACAACATTGTGTTAAGTATTAGCAAGTTTTGGGGATAATGCATATATTCATGCGGGGTGAATGTGGCGTGACTATGATGTTCCTATGAGATTGGGTAAACCCCAAACACATGTCTTCTTTCTTTAATTATTGCACATCATTTTGAACATGACGCGTAAGTTGATTTCAATTGCTTGTTATGCATATTATATATTACCCTTGCATGATGCATTTGTGTTAAGGAGGAAGGGGCCGTGCGGGAGCCGGTAGGAGGGGGGAAGACGGGGATTTGACATATATATATATATAAGGAGGAAGGGGCCGAGCGGGAGCCGGTAGGAGGGGGGAAGACGGGGAAACTTATATGTTTTATATGAATTATATAAAAGGAGGAAGGGGCCGTGCCGGAGCCGGTAGGAGGTGGAAGACGGGGGATTTTCATTTAGATTGAATGGCATGTAAAAGTGAACTGTCAAGTTGCATTCATGGTTGATAATGCTTGTGTTATACTAGAATGTCACCTTATGTATATAACGAGCCGAGTTGATGTGAGTGGAATCATCCACGAAAATTTCATACATACTCATACAAATATATCTTTTGTATCAGATATAGTTAAATGCAACTTTTGATAGTGGAGTCATGTAGACCACATATGTATGGAACTTGGAACAAGTAAGGTAGCTTCAACAAATTGTTGTTTATGGGACTTATTGTAATTTACCTCTCCTAAACTGTTTATCTTATGAAATTATTATATCAATACCCTATGACATGGTTTACTCATTGAGCTGCGAGCTCATTTTATTTTCTTTCCATCTTTTCAGGTTTGGATAAGGGTAAGGGACCTCTCTAAATGGAAAGATTAAGTTAGGGATGGCATTATATGTTGTGGTATCATTTTGGTTTTGTCTTGTTATCTTAAATATGTATGTATGGACTCTATTGAAGTCTTTATGGAAAACATGTTAGGCTGTACTCGAATTACATTTTGTCTTTATAGTATTCGAGACCTTGGTCTTGTATGTAATATAATGTTTTGGATTGTGAATTCTTTGGATATGTATGTTCTTGAACTTGGAATGATGACCATGTGTGGGAATACTATTGTTGGGAAGTAACTCTTGTATTGTTGATGAAAAGATTATGCTTGCAATGGAGGAAATCAAGTTATGATATATGTTTGTGGTTAAGGTTTGGTGTATGTGACATGATAAGTAGGCCGGGTGTGCCGAAATTATTGGTGAAATAAGTAGGCCTTTGAGCCGAAATCTTGGTTATTGTAAGTGAGAAATAAAGGAAATATTAAGGATGATGCTGCCAAAATTTTCTTATTTTAAGAATATTGGAGATAAATGGTGTTGTAGGCCTAATCTTGTTTATTAGAAACTGGGCCGTTACAGCGATCATGGACTCATAAAATAAACTATTTATGAGGACTGCGATTATGAACGCAATTCTTATAAAAATTTCATGTTTCAGAGTTTTTATAGGATTGCGACCATGATCGCAGTCTTCTTTATTAGGACTGCGAGCATGATCGTAATATTCCCAAAAATAACTTATATTTGAATCTTTATGAGGACTACGATCATGATCGCAGGCCTCACAAAATGCCTTATTTCTAAGTCAGTCATCACAGAAGACTGCGATCATGAGTCGTAATTCTTATATCAGCATCGCTATCATCAGGCCTCCCTCCCCCCGATCCACTGACATCAAATGATTCCTAATGCTTTTCAGATCTAAACACAAATAAAACTCGTCGTGGGCACAAAGAAAACAAGATCTGTAAAAAGGTCGATCCCAAAAAAATTCCATAGGCTCCGTCCCTGATCTCGGGAGGGGGCTCCCCGCCTCCCTCCAATCCCACAGCAACCTGACCGCGTAGGTTGACCCACGAATCACTCTGCGTAGGAGTCAAAGTTGAAGAGAGAGTAATATCAGGGCAATAGAGAAAGGTAAAATAGGAAATGAAAATATATAAACAAGTGGTGGTTGGGAGGAATCAGTTTATACTGATGTGGATGAGACTGCAGCTGTAACGGCCCAGTTTCTAATAAACAAGATTAGGCCTACAACAACATTCATCTCCGTTAACCATAGGTTGAGAAAAAAAAATTTTGGCAGCATCATCCTTGATATTCCTTTATTTCTCACTTACAATAATCAAGATTTCGGCTCGAATGCCTACTTACATCATCAATAATTTCGGCACCCACGGCCTACTTATCAATCACATATACCAACTCTTTACCACAAATATGAATCATGACTTGTTTCTTTCCATTGCAAACATAGTCTTTGTATCAACCTTTCAAGAGTTACATCCAAAATTTAGCATTCCTATATATTGTCATCGTTCCAAAATTTTCAAGCATACATATCCAAAGGATTCACATCAACTGAACATAATATTACATACAAAACCAAGGTCTCAAATACTATGAGGACAAATGTACTTCAAGTACAACTTAACATGTTTCTCAACAAAGACTTCCATAGGTTTATACCTACACAAGCAAGATCATATCACAAAACCAAAACGATACTACAATACATGATGCCTTCCATAACTTAACCTTCCCATTAGAGGGGTCCTTTACCTTTATCCAAACCTGAAAAGATGTAAAGAAAATACAATGAGCTCGACAGCTCAATGAGTAAACCATAACATAGGGAATTGATATAATGATTTCATAAAATAAGCAGTTTGGAAGAGGTAAATTACGATGAGTCTCAAAAACAACAATTTGTTCAAGCTACCTTACTTGTTCCAAGTTCCATACATATGTGGTCTACGTGGCACCACTATCAAAGGTTGCATTTAGCCGTATCATGACACAAGAGATGTAATTTTATGAATATGTAAGAAGTTCTCGTGGATGAGCCCACTCACATCAACTCGGCTCGTTACATAAAAAAAATATGACTTTCTAGTTTAACACAAGCATTAATAACCATGAAAACAACTTGACAGTTCATTTACAGATATCATTCAATCAAAATGAAATTTCCCCGTCTTCCACTCCTACCGGCTCCCGCACGGCCCCTTCCTCCATATATATATATATATATATATAATTCATATAAACATATAGGTGTCCCCGTCGTCCCCCCTCCTACCGGCTCCCGCACGGCCCCTTCCTCCTTATATATGTATATATGTATACGTGTGTCAAATCCCCGTCTCCCCCCCTCCTACCGGCTCCCGCACGGCCCCTTCCTCCTCATATGTGTAAATGCATCATACAAGTAACAGTTATGGTATGCATACTAAGCAATATGAACTACTTACATGTCATGCCCAAAATTTTGTATCGTAACAAAGAAACATGTACTTGGATTTTTCAACATAATAGTGACGTCATAATGCGCCAAATCCAACCCCGCATGCACCTAATACATCATCCACATGTACTTACTAGTACATCACATAAGGTTATGACATAAAGAGAGATTATTCCCCATGTGCTCTTGTGAACATAAAGCAAGCTTCAAGTTTATGTCCTATCCATTTAGAATCAATTATCATGATAATAACCGAGAGAGCTAACGAAATAACACACTAATTTGGCTCAATAGGCATACATAATATACTAGTACAAGAGTTCTACACAAGCATATCACCACGATGTAATGTATAGCATATAATACCCTCTTAGCATTAACATTAAATTAAAGCTAATTACCAAACAGCGAATTTGAGATCCAAATTTACCTATCTAAGTCAAATTAGGGAGCTAGAACATGCATACCATACATTTATCACCTCACTATATGATATAGGGCACAATAACTTAGTAATACTCATCGATTTTCATCAAATGTAAAGATACCACAAAAAAAAAACAGCAATACTACTCTTGGGGTCACCTACACAATTATAAAGTCCTGATTTTTCAAACATTAATAGGATAACATAATCCCAAAAGGTTAGGTTTACTCACTTTGCTTCAATGTTCTGAAACAGAGGGTTAAGCCTCAGAATAATACTGTTTGGCAGTGGGAAATCTCACCCCCAGCTCACCAGAAACCTCCTCCCCAAAGATCGAGCCTCCTCTCCCCAGGTTGCCGCGGAAACCTCCTATTTGCCGCGGCTCCGCGGCAAAGCAACAGAGCCTCGCTCTCTGCTGCGGCTCTACTTGCTGTGCGCCTGCGTCACTGCCTTCCTTCTCGAGGATTTCAGCTTCAGAGTCTAGAGGAGTGGGAATTCGGGCAAGAAGAGGGTACCCTAGTTTCAAATCCTAGATTTCCATGGATGAGATGCAATGGGGGATTTTAGGCTTCAAATTTCTTCACAATTGCAAGAAAATTTTCAGGGATGGGGAGAAAATTTTCTGCAGAATTTTGAGTGAGGAGATGAAGAGGCAAGCTTGGTCAACTCTTGGAAATGCAAGTCTTATGTGGTGCATCCATATGATGCCACAAGGCCAAAGGCTCTCTCTCAAGTTGCCACATGGAAGCCCAACATCCAAGGTCATTAGCCCACTAATCCCCCCCTTTATAATACACACTTACCTCTAAAAGATTATTAGGATAAGCATGATGGTTACATAATATTTGCCCCTTTTTATTTTTCCCCTTAATACATACTTACCACTAAGGAGTTAATAGGATAAGCTTGGTGATTAAGGGGGTATGATGGATTAGATTAACATTTCCTTTTATCATTACCTAAGTCATAATTTGCCCAAAATACATGCACATAAGCCTTCATGTTAAACATTTTTGGTCACCAAAAAAAAAAAATCAAATAATTAAATAAACATTAAAAAGGGGAGTGGGTTTATAAATTTAGTTAAATTTGTCGACATAAAATTACGGGGGTGACTACTCTTTAACCAAAACTTCTTAATATGAAAAATGAGGAGAAATTATGTACCATAAAAATTTGGTTGTTACAGCAGCGAATCAAATTATGACGCTAGAATTTTTCTAATTATAGAGTAAGGCATGTGTCTACAACGAGATATTTCATTATTTAAATCTCTATAAAGTTAATTTTGTGATTAATTTTTTACTTACACTTCTACTTTCTAACAAAATAATAAAAATAAAATATATTTTTTCACTTATACATTTATTACAATCAAATAATATAAAACTCATTTGTACATATCTTAATTTTCACTTACCCCATGACATTTTCATCCCTATTTTGCACTATACACTTTTTTATCCCACTGGCCGCAAATCAAACAGACCCCCAGTTCATCAACTGGGCCCCGCCAATGTCGGCTTGCTACAAAATGTAATGATCTTTTGTCGTTTTGTGCCGGAATTTTTCGGGGAGTCCAGCAATTTGGTCAAGTTACGTAACTCAGAATTTGACCCTTCCTCTCTCCGTGTTGACTAGACCCTCACCTCACGTGTCTGAGACTTGATATTCTTTTTTTGGTATAAAGAAGTTCATTAAAAAAGTAATTTCAAGCGCCGACATACTTTTCTCACACGTGATCCAAACCCAGTGGACCAAATTTGCCCACGTTTTTTGACAGTCATTGATCCATTGAACTTGTTTGGTTCTCAGAACATTGGTTCAAGGCTTCTTCTTGTAAGTGTAGCAGGCCCTGGTCGGCAAGAATTAAATAAAAAGATGATGATGACGACGACAATGATGATATGAGTGAGAGAGAGAGAGTTGGTTTATTTTATTTTTTATTTTTTAAAGAGAAATGAATCCAATCATTAACAATCACCGGCGTTGGTCTTTGCCAACCGAGCGGTAAGGAGGAGACCGAAACATGTTACTGAAAGACTTTAATGATTGATTAAAAATTATAAAACTAATTCATTGAACAGACTCAGTGGTGAATATTTTATTTTAAAATTTCACGCAATCATAAAGCATCACCTGTAAATAAAATAAACACACTGTTTTCTCAAAAGCAGTTCGAAAATGACATGAAGAGCTAATACGATTGACCTAGTGAATTAATCAAAAAACAGTGTACAAGACGAGAAATATTTGATTTTGAGCCGATTCATAAGAAATTCGTAGACCTGAAATGTATAATAATAAATTTGATGTGGCTTCAGATTTTATTCTAGTAAAAAAAAAAAATTACTTTTTGCTTGTGTACCATATGAAAGAGAGTTACAAAACAACAATTGGCATTATAAATGTGTTTATTTGGTAACATCATCTCTTTTGTTTCTATGAAGAAAAAGAAAAAAGGTTGCACCCATTGGTCTTTTAATTTCACATGAGACACTTATCAGGCTTGATTAGAAATTAAAATAAAGTTTTTGAATTAAAATATTAGACTACATTCTCTCAAGTTTGTCAAGCAGTAGGTTGAGTTCAGTTCAGATGAAGATCAATAATAATTCTTGAATACTCACTGCTATCTATAGTTTTAGCAGAATAATAATAATTAGAATGCAGAAGAATAATTCTTCAATAATCAAATAAATATTACTTCTTCTCTTTCTTCGTTGCAGTCCATAAATACAAAAAGAGAACTAGAATTGTCAATTTTTTCCTTAACTTTTCATCTGTTGTGAAGCTTGCAAGCTTGAACAAAGAAAGAAGAAGGAAAGACGTTTGAAAAAGTGGGGGAAAAAACACAAGAAAGAGCAATGAAATGAGATCTTTCCATGGACTTTGTCTCAAAAGTGTGCACAATACGCACAAGAAACTAGTTGAGGATTTGACAAAAGTCCAAAGGTTTGGTACTTTCTTCTTGGATCACAAAATACAATGAATTTGGTTTTGTCGAATCCAAACCCAAGAAGAATCCAGCTCAAATTTGAGTACCGGTCAAGTTGATGGAAAGGACAAGATCTGGTCCGAGTCGAACTCAACATGACCCAAAAAAAACAAAATTGACCCGATTCATTTGTTCCATTTAAGAAGCTTCAACACGCTTGAGGTTGCTAAATAGACCTCAAATGGAATCTCAAGCTGGAATCCAAGATCACGTTCGTGAACAAGGCTAGTTTTGGGCACGTGCGATGCGCGTGAAGTATTTTAACTTACCATTAGCTCTAAATTGACATGAAAATTTTATTTTATAATTTACTTTAATGATCGCAATTGTTAGGAAAAGTTCAGGTCTCTTTGGGACTTAAAACTTATCAGTTAGTTTGCGGAATTAATTTAACCCAAAAAAATTAAGCCGTTTCAGTCATTTTTTATTCCTCCATGAAATTGGGTTACCCCATTTCCAATAATTGACATATGCAAAATTCATAATTATTTGAGTTATTGTGGTGGAGGTTCTCTGACATGGTTAATCGAACGGTCAATTTCGTATCGCGGGAGTTAGAGTTGTCTCACTTATAGTTTGATAATAATGATTTCAATATAGAAAATAAGTAAAGACGAGAGATTTTATATGGAAACTCAAATCGAAAAAAATCACGGGGAAGGAAGAGAGAAAATTCACTAGTTTACAAATATTACAATGAATTTTCTAGAGCTATCTTATGTTTACAATCTTTATGGGCTAAATTGGCTTGGATCAAATTTCATTTTCTTCTAGTTCTCAGCATGTAAATGCCCTAAGAGTCATAACGGATAATGTGGATCGTGCAGATCTCGATAACTACATGATTTGCATGTTACGATTCTCTTGTAACTGCGCAGCTCCCCGTACTTGATTATTGTGATTGACATACAGAAATTTCTACTTCAATTCGTAACGACTTGCGCTGGATTGGAGGCATTAGAACGTTTAAAACGTGGGAGCGATCCGTCAGTGTGATTGACTCTACTGACCGTGGAATTCTGTTGCTGAGTTGTATTCAGTAGTGTAGGTGGAAGACTTCATCTGAAATGAATGACTTGATCTGAAATGATGTCGGGGCACTCGGGCTTTCTCCTCGGACCTGACTGAAGTGATCTCAGGAAGGTGCTCGGGCTTTTCTCCTTGAGCCTGGCTGAGGTGATCTTTTGGAACAGCTATTTCGCTCGGGACGATCTTGATGAAGTGAGACACGTACCGCGATCCTAATGAAGATCGAATCAGACCACTAAAGTTTATCTTTTTTCCTATTCTTCATTTAAACCATGGTTATTGCATCCAACTTAAATCTCTCCAAAATCATAGTTGCTCCATCCAATATCCAAGATTTTCACATTGGATTTCACTCATATAACCAAGCTATCTAATTCTATCTCGAACCGTGGTTATTCTCTCGAATATATGTAGAATCCTCAAATTGGATTCTCAAGGAGAATCCGTGCCCTCTCGGTTAGCAAAATAGAGTCAAGTATTTACAAAAATAAATTTGATCTAAAAGCTAAAGATATTTACTTTTGATTCAACCTCTTATTGCAAATCGCTCATACTTTTTCTTTTTTCTGAGAGAGTATATTTCTATTCTTTTACAGTATAAAACTTTATTCACATATGAATATCACAGGAACTTGGAGATACTTAAATGACCGTGGCCTATTGTTACAGGGGAGGGGAGTATCCAAATGAAATTTTTATGCCATCATTCTTGCAATATGGATGCTTCTTTCCAATGTATAATTGACTGTAATCAAGAAGAAGAGAAAGAAAGAAGGGAAAAAAACAAGATTATTTCCCAAGCAAATCCAGCTTGCTACAAAATTATATCCTCATGGGTACAGCTCATTGGACTTTTGGAAGTGAGATTTCTTGCATACAATCTGCATCACCTTTGGTCAGCAGTATTAAAAAAAAATATATTGCAAATTGATCCAATCTAATCATTGACTTTGCTCTGCGGACAACCGAAGAAACTTCCCAGAAATGGCACTGGCCAGTGCAGCTGTGAAAGTGGGATTCTTGGTCAAGGAAGTGGCCATCTGCTCCGCTAACCTCCTCTGGAACTCGGAGGATTCCGTTTCCCGGCTGCTTCGCTCCGCGCTGCTCGGCCGCGGTCTCGGCCGCGTCAAGTCCAGCGTGACGGTGGGGCCCGAAGGGTGGACCGACACTGAGCACGGGTTCCCGTTAGGCGCCGCCTCAATCGGCGAGGGCCGGGCGTGCGTGTGCTCCCCCTCGTAAGTGGCCACAAGTACAGACCTGTCTTCAGCACTTCTCTGGACCTGAGAGAAGTGGACTTACGCCGTCAGAAATCAAAACTAAACGTGTAAGTGACAGTAATTCGACTTACAAAGTCGGAAGTCGAGTTCCGTACCTTCTTTTTAACCGGGCAAGCTGGAGCAAAAGAGCACCTAAAGTAGGCCCTCGGCATGGGTTGTCTCTTGTCACCTTCTGACCGTATTTTCTCCATTGATATCCATCTTTAACGACCTTTTCGGATCAAAATCGATAAAAATAAGCATAAAATTTTCGACGAAAATCAAAATTGAAGTGCTCGAAGTTGATGCCAGTTTGAGGGGGAGTACTCACGAGGCCAGTATCCGATGGATCAGTGCGAACACAGAGCTTGGAGATCTTCGGCCGAGCTTCTTCCCTTGTCCTCTTGCATGAATCGTCACTCAACGTGCTGCCTCCTCCTCCTCCTCCATTGCCAGCAACATCCATGCTCTCAATGCTTTTCCTCTTTCTGATTGGCGATGGAGGCCCCGCGGTAGTTCCCTCAGACGATGCTGTGGTCATGACATCAATGAGCTTGTTCTGCAAGATGTTGTAGCTCGCCTGTAGTGCGGCGAGCTTCTCGTTAAGCCTCTTGTTCTCCTCGCTCATCTGGCCCAGCTCAGCTTCGAGCGCGCTGACCTGAACAATCCCACAAGAACAAGTACAAACGTAAGCATATTTTGAGATTACGTTTCTGTCATTTTTTTTGTATGGAAGATCTAACCTCTCGTCTCGCCGAAGAATTCTGTGACATTGGAAAAGGGAAGAAGAGCCCATCTCTTCCTTGATTTCCAAGCTCTTTTTCACCTTGGCGTCGCCCCCGAGGCGAAGGGGGCCGCCGATATTGAGGTCGAGATTGATCGAGGAGTGATCGAACCATGCAGATTCCATGGCCAAAAATTTGGTAGACCTCGAATTTGTCGGCAACCAAACAAATAAGAACCAAGTCTAAAGTCTTGGCGTGTGAGAGAAAGATGAGAAGAAGAAGAAGAAGAAGAAGAAGAATTAGAGAAATCGAGATGGGCAAATAAGAAGTAGCATGCTTGTCTATATATAGAAGCAAAAGGGGCTCAATTGGATAGGATTTGTTTTGTTGTGGATTTTGGGAGGAACCAGTGAGGAAAATACTGAAAGGGGCATCATTTAGGAACGCCACTATTTCTAATTTTGTTTGTAGCCAAATTTGTGAGTTGGGTCGTGATTGGGCGTTCAACAAAGTCCAAGCCCTCTCCCCCAAAAATGACCCAAAAAATATATATAATAAAATAAAATAAGTAAGAAAGAAAGCAAGAAGAAGCCTGAGGGGAGGGGGGCACTCTAGTTGGCTTCTTGGGGGTCACATTTTTTTTTATTATTATTAATTTTTTTTGGGTTACCTTTTCTAGGTTCATTAATCTTGTGTCTTACTATTTTCACTTTTTTTTTAAATTATTTATATATATATATATATATATATGTGTTTTTGTGATTTTCTTTTGGGGAGAATTAAAGTCCAGACTTGAAAATCACGTTGAAAGATAGGTGAGAAGTGGTGAAAGAATGGCCGAAATGTTTGACAACACTTGGTCGTGTGGGGGCTGTGCTTGATTTTTTCTTGGAATTAGAATAAAATAATAATTATAATTTTCTACGTATGCATATTTTATATTTCTATGGATCATATTATTTTCTTCTCATTTTGTTTTTTAATTAATTTGTAGGTATAATCCTCAGGTCTAATACTAATTAATACCCCTTGGCTTATTTAGATCTGATTGATGCTCACTGGCAAAAGGAAGAAAGGGGTTTCGAGAGTTTTCATATTCAATTTTTTTTTTTTTTTAACTTGTAAGATTATTATTTGCTACTAATTAATAGAAACCTAACAACGGCCAACAGTTTTCAGAGCTGAACACTTATTATCTGGGCATGAGCCAAGTTTATGCTGTGTGTGGATAAATTGAGAAGATTGCTGGGGTCACTTGCACAAATTGAGGTGAATTTTTAAGTATTATTTAATTTAGAGCGATTTCGATTCAGCGGTAAGTAATAATTAGGGAAAAAACTCACTCATAAAATTTATTTCGTTTCGGTCATCTCTTTTTTAAAGAAAGGGCGTGCGCCAACGTGTCAAGTGCAGAAACACTATTGAGAGTCGCACGCCAACGTGTCGAGCATAGAAACGCTATTGAACATGTTTTAGAGTGATGAAAAAGACTTAAATGCCCCACGTAAGATTAAGCTCGTGATCACGGTTCTCATAAAAATGTCTTATTTCTGAGTCTTTATTAGGACTGCGATCATGATCGCAATACTCACAAATATGTCATGCTTCTGAATCTTTATAAAGACTGTAATCATGATCCGGTCCTCACAAAAGTGTCATATTTTTTATTCTTTATATGATTACGGTCATAATGACTGTCCTCTGTGTTAGCACAGCGACCATGATCGCAGTCCTCACAAAATTCCGGTCGCAGTGCTCAAAAAATTTCTTGTTTTGGTGTCTTAATTAGGAATGTGATTATGATCGCGGTCCTCATAAAACTATCCTCTTTTCGAATCTGACTCTCCCTGGTATGTAATCTATTCGAATAGATCTCCTCTATCGTCTTGAGATGGAGATCGAATAATTCATGGTGCTGAAGTCGCTTACGGTGAGACTCACATGCAATAGAAAGCACGCTTTCTTCAGGCCAAACGGTGAAGAATACCGTCTGAATCTGAAAAAACATTAAAAAGAGAAACAAAATTATATAGGAATGATCTCATATGCCTGATTGCTTTTTACTGACGTGGATGAGGTTGAGGCCAAAAAATTTATAAAGCTTAGTTTTTTTTTTTTTTGCCTAATTATGTTATGAAATAGTTGTTGCCAATTTTTCCTTTAATTTATTAGAAAAATATTATTAATTTTCGTTACAGAAGGCCAAAATATGCTAAAATCCTAAATGACTATTATTAATACTAAAAAAAATTGTTAAGAAAAGAGTCTTTGTTTTGCACACAATGAATTGGGTTTTAGTCAAATTAATTGATCAAATTGACTCCTCCAAAAAATAAATTCAAGTCTACGTGTCAGGGAGTACGTAAGCGAGTTACACACACATAGCATGTTTTTTTTCCAAAATAAGCAGGAAATTAAGCATGAATTGTCCATTGACTTCAAAATCCAGTGTTTCGGTTGAAAGGGACTTTGTTGTACCATTTGTCTTTGTTTTGTCACCTTCATTATTCAATGAATCAAGGACTCTAGGCCCCTCCACTTGCTTTCCTTCTCTTTAAATAAAGACTAATTCACTTACTTACAGCCTACTCCATGATTCCTTTTATAGAAATTTTAGTGATACTATTCTCATTAGCAAGTCAAAAACCAGCGGAGCAAAATCGTCAACAAAAGCGCATCTTTCAACTCTCATCATAACTTCAGAGTTCTTAAATTATCGTTAAAAATTACGTTGTTTAGACATTACTTGCAATTTCATCGAGCTCTTTTGACATATTGTGCCTTTTTTTCTCTTCTTTTTGAGGTGGAGTCAATTTGGTGATATGTTGACGGATACCAAACAACGTGCATACACAAAACATAGAGAAAGTCTTTTTGTCTTTCATTTTAGAAGAAGAAAGCTAGATTTTCTACAAAGTTTCCCTCTCTCTCAATAATGCATACTTTGAAGAGTCTTTTAGTATGAATTTATTACTTTCTCGTGTAAGATTTTCTCAGACACTCCTCTGTTTGATGGTCTTTTTTCCCTTGACTTGCAACACAAGGTTAGTTTTCATTTTTAAAAGTGGTAGCTGCTCATTATTTCCACAATTTTTGTTCAGCTAATAAATTAAGATGTCACTTTCTTTTCTATAAAGGAAAGCTAGTGAGGTTAGAAGAAAGATTAGAGACACAAAAAAAATTCAATGTGTGTCTGGCACAAGCTCATTAAGTTTATCCAAAACTTTAATTGTTTGTTAATGAGGAGACAAAGATAAAATTAACCTACAGTAAACAAAGTTTGAACCATATATTAACTTTTAAACCCATCAAGATTCAAAATTGCATGAGGATACCGTTTTCACTTTCTTGTAAACTCGAGTTGCCTAGAATTTCTTCTTGCGTTCTATATGTAAATTTACTCAAAATTATAACTATATTGAGAAAAAGAGAGTTGCAATTTCTTGTTGTGTCCAATATGAACATGAGTCACTATCAAATTGATATTCTAATAAAAAATTTTGTTGTTATAAACTAGAAATTATCTAATAACCATAAAAGCCACAATTTGCCAATATGCCCCTTGTCACTTTAAGATGCCGTTTCCATGAACTCTTTGGTTCAATTATATGCAAAGGATTATCTAAATTGGTTCGTTTCTGTCCACCCGCTGCTTTGGCTGAAAAAAAGACTTCCTCTTCTCAGATGGTTCTTTGATGGTTAAATGTTTTTCACTTTAAAGTTTGAATCTTGAATCAAAGCACCGACTTTCTGTCAACAGGATGCCAGTTCGACAGGATGCTTTTGAAAACACCGTGCAGCCAATTAAATAAGGAACAAGATGAATACAAAAGTTCTCCATTCTTTTCATAAATTGGATCCGTGTTCATCTTAACACATCTGCGTTAAGAAATGCGTGAAAATAATAAATTTTATAATTCAAATTGAATCTATTGTTAATTTGAATCCATGTTCTTAAAACAGCTAAACTTAAAAATGCATAAAAAATTAAAGAATCAAATGAATTGTGAATTTTGACATTCATGTATTAGTTATTTAATTACTTAGTCTTGAATATATACCTTTGATACATCAAGATACCTCACAAAAGGCACATATAATAAAATATATAAATACTAAGCTATTTTATCTCTTTTCTGTTTTTTTTTGAAAATTATTAATTCAATTATCATCAATAATATTCTCTTTTGAAAATTCAGTAGTATATATTAATATTTTAAAGGACATACATAATTAATAGTCGAGAGACTTTTCAATCTAAAATCAAGTCTACGGGCCCGCTCAAAGCCCACAAGGCCCACCAACCACACAGTCAGTCCTCCCTCACGTGTGAAACTCTGAACAAAAAGCTGCCGCCAGCGAGGAAATCAGAACACGTGCTGGATTATTTAAGTGCAAGGCCACCAAAAAAGAATATTTACAATATATGATTTCAGCTTGAATATTTTTAAATTGCAATGGAATAAATCTAATCAAATTTAGAAATTTCGAAAAATAAAAGAAAATTCGGGCAACAATGGGATTCTGCTTATACAATTTTGTGTATGTATAGTGTGATGTATTCTATTAATTCTTGTATTATTTTGTGTATAGTTAATCATACACTTTTTGTCGGATAAATTAGAGGAAAAAAATTGTATTGTCTAATTTTTCACTGTCTGATCTTTTAAATATATTAGAAATTTTTTCTCATCAAATGCAGTAGAAAATACTCTTGTGTTTTTTTAAACTAAAAGTCAGACAAAAACCCTATCAATATGCATTGAAAAAGGTAAAATATGTATATATATATATATGTACATATGTGCGTTTGTATATATATGTATATATATGTATATTTAGGAGTGCTGCCTACATATACAAATTAATAGTGAATCCTTTTGTTTTATTAGATTTGGTAAAATACACCTGTATTATCTACAAAATGGGAGAAAAAAAAACAATGCTCGTTTAAATTTGGTAAAAATCTTCTAATATATAAGATAAATGGAGATATTTTTTTTTACTTTCTTCAGTGAACAAGCGAAATTTCTCACTGATTTCAATAATCAGTGGAGATTGATGGAAAAACTAAAGAATACATGATTTATTTCTTTTTTTTTTTTAACTATAAAACATTGTGGCTAGTGAGGTCTGACTCACTAAAGAGATGCGAGATGCGAGTGCGTTTTGAGCGTTTTAGATTCAAGTCCGACTACGTTCAATGCATTAAAAAAAAAAAAGAAAGAAAGAAGAGAAGAAAGGACTATAAAACGTTGTGCAGTTTTGCCTCGCGTCATTCAACTTATCACTTATCACGTGAAAGCATGATCAATTCAAGGTTCACCTCTCTTTTTTTTTTTTTTTTTTTAAAGGAATTGATGATGTAGTTTAAATAATAAGATTAAGTGTATGATTAAATATTAATTTATGTTATATTACATCAAACCTACATGTTTATCACGAACCAGAGAGGTGTAACAAAATAAAATGTTATAGTTTTAATGTAGGAATCCTATATGTGTTGCTAGGAAACAACAAGGAGTTTGCTAATTTATTCTGTGTTGAAAGCAACCAACACAATCAAACATCCTTGTCTCACATCTGAACTTTCATATATTTTTGCACCGACACATATTTAGTTGAATATGAATATATTAACATCCATCATTTTAAACTTGATAAGTGTTGTAAAAAATGCTAAATAGACTAAAGATTCCAAAACACAATACATACACCAACCACCTTATACATTGTATATAGGACCATTTTCAGATAAACCCCTAAAATATCAACCTCTTTTTAATATGTTATAGTCTGAAGATGTGTAGTCTGAGTAGTCTAATTATAGTTTCTCTATTATAGTTTTTCTCATGCATGAAAGGTTTCGAATTAGTTTCGAGACCGTGAGTTTTGTATTACAAATGTAAAGTGTGTGGTTTTAGAATCTCTGCGGGGAAGAGAGTGTAAAATCTTGTTAATAGAGTTTTTTAACTCATGAGAAAAATTAGTGCAGAAATCGGAGTTCAACGGTGTATAGTAGAAGAACAGACGCAGTCGAAGACAGTGGGACAATCGATCGATCATACACAGAACATACACATAGAGAAACAGGCACAGTGGTCGGCCGCCTAGAGGAGTAGCTCAGGAACAGGTTGAAATGATCGACCACTCGGTCGACCTTCCAGAAGGTCTAAACTGGCTCTGCACAACTAGCAGTTGACCACACAGAGTGCAGTTTGTCTCTGCACAGGGAGCGATCGGCCGTACGACAGTTCTGAACAGTTTCCTCTTTGGATTCTGAATTCGTTTCTGATCGGAATTCAGATCCGTTGATTTTCTTTTCTTCGTGAATCTTTGGCTATATAACGAGAGGTATTGTCTCCAACTATTATATCATAAAATTATTGGTTAATAAGATATCTCTATCTTTCTGTCCCGAAGACATAGGCAATTCTGAACCTCGTTAAATTTGTGTGTTCTCGCTTTCTTCCTCTTTATTTGTTCTTGTCAATTAGTGACTATTCTATGGTATGCAGTAATTCTTTGGTGAGTTTCTCGCAGCAATCTCTCCATCCAATTTCTAGGTTACGAAGAGGGTTAAAGTCAGAGTTGTTGCGTGGAAATAGTAGGACTTTTGTATTTCAGTACAACTGTAAATACACAGTTGTGATCAAACAGACACTAGAAATCCATGCTATTTGGGTTATACCGTTTGCATTCAAAAGTGAATGAAATGGGAAATCTTATCATTTTCATATGAGGAGTCAAGTATATGTACTATTTCTTTGAGTCTAGTTGTGACTCTATTAAATAGCATTTTTGCATATTTTCAAGAATTTATTTTCATGTGATATCTCTGAATTACATGTTTACCTCAAACACTTTGATTTTTGTCCTTCTTGCAAGTTGAAAGAACAATGGGCATGTAATTTAAGTATGTGTGCTAAAGAGTTTAGTCTTAAAAAAAAGGACATGCAATCGTAAACCCAAGATAATGCAAAAAATCTAGCATCTATAGTAGTATATGATTCAAATTTCACTTACATTAAATCAGAGTTTATTGTCCAAAAGTTCACTATCAATATTCTGAAAATCAAAAAATGAGACCCATAAAACCTCAACATGAAAGAAAAAAAATCGTTTCAGAAACATATGAAATGTAAAAAGAAAGCATACATGACACAAGGCCAAGATATACAATCCTTGATACAAAAGTAAACGAGACAGCTTAAAATAAGGTGGCAACTTGTCCTTGAACTTGTGTCTGAACTTGCCCAATACTCTGAAGATACCTACATCATAAAATTAACATCACAAATTTGTTCTCCTCCTCTCTCAAAAACAGAAAACAAAGACTAATTTTAAAATCGTCATGCATGATGATTTGATGCAAATGTGTGAGTATGACGTAGGGCAAGGTTGCCTCATCTAGAAGGCAAGTCATCTGTTTATAAATGTTAAGGACTTGACCTCTTGAGGACAAGACTTGAATATTAATGCCAGGACAAGGGTTCGGGTCTTAAACAAAACCTTTGTATTAGATCTTCTTCCATTGATTTGCTAGGAAAGATGCTCGGGTTCTCGAGATGGTTAAAGTGGAGAAGTGTTTCTATCTATAAATTAATCTAAAAGAAAGCCTTTTCTACACAACTACGATTATAAGTACATGAGTTAGTCAGAAATAATCACAGCCGTATTTTATTAAAAGTATATGCGCGTGTGGATACAGCGGACAGACAATATTTTCTTAACAAATGCATCAACGAAAACGAAAGATTCGTATCATTGCAATGTAATATATACACCTGTTATTAGTCATTGTGTAAGTAATGTTGAGTAATACAACATTACATATGATTAACTAGCTGTTTTGGGGGAGAAGAATGAATCAGTGAATATACGTAAAATAATACTAACATAAATTTGATTTATTTTGTAGAGTTTGTGTACAAATTACAAAGAATTCTTTATCAATGATTTGGGCTGGGCTTCTTCTCAATTTGCATTGGTTGGGCCTCCCTCAAGCAAAGCCTTGAGAGTTCAAGACCTGTCCGTTAACCGCGATGTCAACGAGACAAAAATGGGCTTGTCATGAGAATTTCTACAATGGGCTGTATTGTAGGCCCAGTATCAAGAGGCTACCTTGGGTACATAATCCAGACTATTTTCTACAATGGGCCGAGTTTTAGGCCCAGAGAAAGTTAGAATGGGCCCTCCTGTTTCATGATTAAATGACATGTCCACTAGAATCATCCAATTAAAAGAAAACATGATGACTCTGTAGATAAGACTTTTTTATTCTATTTCTTTTCACTATTGGGTCAAGCCATGAATTTGAGATATTTTGTCACCCAATCCAATCTTTAGTCTAGAGTGATATATATCAACAAAAGTTTGAAATTTATTAGCACTGCTCTTCAAGTTCAAGACAATGCCTCTCTTTTCTAGTAGAGAGAGTGTGTCACGTGCCTTGTTACATCCAATAGAAAAAAAAGAGACCAAGTTGTGATCAAATTTACATTGGTAAAATGTTGAGCTTACTACATAACATAAACTTCTATGGCTCAATCACAGCAAAGCTTGCGAGGCATTGTCACTGGGAATCGAACCCTGGTCTCTGACACAAGAATCCAGTGCACTAACCAGCAAGCCAGATTGGGGCGTGATGTCTGGGCTTCAGCCTAAGAATTCAAAGTGCTAACCAGTATGCCGCATTTACATATAGTGATCTTTTTAATCTATCTCTCTCTCACGCACACACCTTCTTGACGCCCGCTTGGGCAAAGAAAAATGCCCAAAAAAATGAAAAATTCACTCAGGCTCACAGTCATCCTGCTTCAAATACAAGTGACGTAATGTGATAGAAAATGACTCTTTTCTATCAAAGTGCAGTCATTTTCCCTTTGTGATCTTATCACAAACAAGCCAGCGAAGCTCAAACTAATGATAGAGTAGTTGATTACTTGTCTCTTTCACCGATAATAATAATGTCCTCCGTTTATTCTCAAGTATATCCTGGGGTTTGGGCCACCTGATTCATGTTCCGTGGGACCTCAGTCCCATGGCCTCTCTAGACTAAAAGTTAGAATGGGCTCATTTGCACATATATCCCTGTATCACTTTACAATTGCGAATCGGCTCAACATGGATTCACACAGAGTATTGTTAAGAGAAGTTCATTTTTCATCTATAATGATACAGATAGTTACGATGAGAGATCGAAAGGAATAGTGAGTTGGGTTGAAATTGTTTTTTTCCTCACCATTTTTTTTTTTAATCAAGACAGTTGTATCTCCGTTTCTGTTAAAAATTTTCTTTCAAGATATTGTGAATAAGTATTTAAAATTCACTGTGTATTAGTGAAAATTGAGAAGTTGGGGGGTGGTGGTGTTGTTTTAAAGTAAACTAGGGGACAAAAATGTGAGGCATTATCTTCTTAAAAACAATATCAGCCAACAAGGCAAACTGTAGACAAATTGTCGCCAAATAGAATAATTGCACGAAACAGGGGCCCAATAGTGTTTATTGGGTTTGAGGCAGGACTGTTGTGAGCAAATGGACTGGACTCCCAGTCTCCCAGCTTAAGCAGCGTAGGACAACTGAGCCCCAACAATCTGAGGCCACGACGCTACCAACAATCCTCCACCGCTAGATGATACAGTGTGGTGGGAGATTTCCCGGCCTAATTAATCGGACGGTCGGCCTCGCGCTCCCCGGGGTTGAGGGGATCCGGCCGCCTAGAAGGGCTCCGGCACAGAAAGCAGGAAAACACTTGGAATTTTTATGTGAAAACCCGAGGTGAGAAAAACTACGAGTAAGAAGGAGAGAATTCACTATGATCGAGAGGTTAAAATGAATCACACAGAGCTTGTACTGTGTTCACAATTTTCCGAGCCCGATCCTCTCTCCTATTGGAGGAGATGGACTATTTGTACTGAATTGCTGGTTTGGAGGCGGCGTAACTGTCACGATCTTCGCATGCGGATTTGCTGTGACAGGTGAAATCATTGACATTTGATTATTGGGATTGCATGCCAGAAATTCCGCCCAGTAAATAACTGCCCAGGATAGAGGGCATTTCATGTTATTAACGTGGGAGAGTCCTCGGGAGTTGTAACCATCTTGTTCAGAGCAGAAGCTTCGTTTAAGGAGAGGGCCTCGGGATATTTGGGAGCACGAGAGTTGTTGAACATCCTCAGGACTGCGGAGTGTCCTCGGGAGAAAAGGTCGACTTCGGGATCAGCCGAATGTCCTCGGACTTTCTTCTTTGTTCTTGGGCCGACAATGAGTCTGTTTGTATGTCGAGTTTGTCGCTTACTCGGATGCTTTTTGGTGACGTGTTGCGATCTGAATGAGGATCAAAATCCGACCACTGCATACACCATCGATGAATGAAGTTCCAACAAACTCAGTTACTAACAAGAGAAAGGGCAAGGAATCGGCGGGTCTGTCTTCCCGTCTTTAAAGCCCCGCCAAAGCTCGCTTAGCAATTCAAGTCTTCCAAAAACGCCACTGACGATCAACCAGCTGGCGCTCGCTTTGCTGCGCTACTTGACAACTCGATGACAACTGAGGAAATTGAATGACGATTTCGCCCTCAAATGTGCGTAACTAATCTTCTTTCAATTTCTCTTTTTCGTTTTTTTTTTTTTTTTTCCTTTTCCCTAATTATCCGACAAAAAAAAAAAAAAAGTTGTGGGGCCTGACACGTGACGCTACAATAATGGTGGGCCCAAGCAACGGATCTTTAGATTCTCTTCTTCTTTGTTCCAAGAGTTTTTTGACATTTTCTCAAAAAGAAAAGGAGATAAAAGATTTAAGCACATGCGGATATGGCCTGTTTGGTTGTCGTAACTGGCCGTAATTCGTAAGTCGTAATTGGTAAAGTTTTTTACAGTTATAAATGAGTTAAGCTTTATGGTGTTTGGTTGGTAATATAAATTTATAAGTGAGAAAATGTATTGTATTTTACGGTGTTTGGTTATCGTAATGTATAAGTCGTAAGTGAAAAAGTTGACCACAAAATTAACTATTTGGTGATTTAAAAAGTTTTAATATTACAAATAAATATTAAAAATATTAAATATTAAAAAATTAATATTAATATAAAAAAATAATACAAATTTGCATGACCACAAAATTAACTGTAACTGGGCAGTAAGTGAGTGGTAATTGGGTTGCAAGTGAGTGGTAATTGGGTTCTGTAAGTCTTTTACGAATTACGGTCCAAACAAACGCCGTAGTTGTAACTGGGTTGTAAGTTATTTACGACTTACGGAGTTTTACGCGAAACAAACGGCCTCTATGTCGTTTGGATTCAAGGAAGTGGGCGGAAGTACGGAAACAGGGAAGCGTCATTTCTCACTTCTATATCTACCCGAACACCAGAAAAGAAAATAAGAAAATCCTTTTTCCTTTTTTCTTTTTCCTTTTGCGTAACCATTTTCTCATTTTCAGGATGCTACAGTTAATTTTGGGGTCATGTAAATCTCATTTGTAATGAGTTGTAACTCAAAATAATTAATTTTGTGATCATTTAAATCTTACTTGCATTCTAATTACGGTCTAATCTTTATTTTTCTTAATTAATTTTTATTTTGATATTATTTTACGATCAACTTTGTGGTTAACTTTTTCACTTCCACATTACTATCCAAACACCGAAAAAAAAACATAACATGTATTAAATCACACTTCCTAACAACAATCAAACACCGAAAAACTTACTAACAAACTCTCGAGTTTTAAAGAAAACTATTACTATTTCCTCATTTTCACCTCTAACCAAACAACCCCATAGTAAATAGCAGGTGGAACAGCTTTTTAAAAAACAAAGATAACCAAACAAATATCTCTTGAATCTGCATTGAGCTACGGCTTGTATTTCAAATAAAAAAAAACAAAAAACAAACAACAAAACAACAAAAAAGTATCTCTTGGATCACTGCAACTTCTTAGTGATAATCTGGACATATTTTTCTTGAAGAAAATATGAACATTTAATCACAATTGAATATTTATTCACAATTGACTACCAAGGTAGCATGAATGCAAGGGATGTGGTTAAGTTTTCTAGAACTAATTGTTAGGTAATATGGTTGAGGTCCCCTGCAGTTGGGTCCTTGGTTGGCCGTAGATTGTTAAAGTACAACTCGCCCTCGTGATCCCAAGTTCAAAACCACTGTAAACGGACATATTTGTCAACCTTACTCTTAATAACTTTATGTTGTTTGCTTTAGCGCAATCTATTAGAAATTTATGGAGCTTCAATTAATTCTTCCATCCTCCGTATTTGTATGACAGTGTTAACTTGATTTCATCCAAACTCCAACTCATGTATTATTCTAAAATAAGACAAAATACTACTAATCTAACTTATTAGTAGTTTAATTTATAGGTTAATTACATTATCAAAATCATAAGAGTTACACGCGTGTCCGTTCAGCCCCCTGATCGCGCCCGTTCACGCGCGACCTGTGCCCGCGGGCCCCGTGCCCGCACCTAGGCCTTACGCGCTAGCTCCCTGAGCACCAACCCTCGACCAGCCTGGCCTCCTTGTCGCCGGCCACCAAGAGAGGGAGAGAAAGAGTGAGCTAGATAGAGTTTGAGGAAGGGGGAGAGGGAGTTGATTGAATTAAGGATTTATCCTATCATTTAATCCTTAAATATTTTTATAACCAGCTCTCTCACGATGTCACCTCTCCTCACCCCCTCATGCTAGCCAAACCATCTCATGCTTCCCTAATCTTGGCTTAATCATGATTAATTGCATGGTTAGTGGTGTAATACATGCTAGGTATAATATTTATATACAATTTGTTCACATCTATGCATATACATACACACATACACAAAAACTCATTCACTAAATATACCATTTCTCTTACATATAATTAAATTAGAAATTATTAATTAGTTATCCAATTAATCATGCTAAGACCCCGCTCACAAAGATCACCCCATTAACTATCACATTATGAATACAAAAACAAAAAATTAGAGCACCTATTCATAGTAATAATAACTTGAGCATTATAGCTGACCTAACTGGTTTTTAGATGATTTAGAACATATACCAACAATAGACATGATTTCGAAAATAAATTTATAAATAAAAAAAGTTTGGGGGTACATGAAAATGAAGCAAGAATAAGTATGTAATATTGCTAAATACACACACACACACACACATATATATATATTAAAAACTTGAAAATAAAAGAAATCACCTGAAATATTTGCTAATAAATGCAACCATGGGGAGATGCAGTTGTGAGAAGAAGGAAAGAGACACAAATCTATCATCAATGTAGCCTGATCTTTTAAAGGAATCCAATAATTAGGTTTTGTCTGAGGTTGGGGCTCACTTAGGACCCCACAACTAACCTTCATTTATGTGCATGGTCTTCGTATGACCAAGCTGGTTCGAGCTTTTCATAATATTAATTATACATCAAAGTATCACATTGAAAATTATGTGGTAAGTAGAAGAAAGTGCAGATGAGACGTTATATCTTCGTGTGGGGTCTTTTGGGGTAAAATAATTGATTAAATTGAGAAGGATGTGGTGGCCTACCAACTTTTGTAATTTTTTTTTTTAAGACTAAATGTTACCCGCGCACAAGAACTCGAATTGATAACCTGTCAGTGAGCGGAGCGCTTATAAACTCAAAGTTGATCAGGATGCCACTTGTCGGGGTTTTCATTGTTAGTTACTATTGTGGGTCTTCTTCATTATTTTCACTGATACAGTGATGCCCCTCTCCTTAACAATAGGATTTTTTTTTTTTTTTTTTTTTTTTGAAAAAATCAAGGTCAGATAGCCTGAATGGACTCATTGATGATTGGAAAAAAAACAAAAGCACGTTTAATTATGACGTTCTCTATAGCCGTGTAGACAATTTGTATCATTTTTTAGGGGAGATTATTTGTATCTAATATTTCTCGTGTTTTTAGCATTAATTAAATTACTTTCAAGTTTTGATACAATGACGACAATAGTAATAATAGCTCCTTGTGTCAACAAGACGAAAAGAATCAGCGTTGTGCAATTAATTTACAAATAATTCTCATATTAGATTGTTTTGATGGGATCTTGAGTTTGCTCTCCAGTGATCGGCAGTTGAATCTAAGAGAAAAAAAAAAGAGATAAAAATAACTAATGCAAATCATTTTAATATAGATTATGACCCTTAAAAAAAAAAACAAAGTTATAGTTTTCTGATTGTGACTTACTTGCATCCAAATTTCATCAAAGAATTATATTGCAAATGTTAACTATCTTTGTGTGGGTTAATTAATCAAATCACCAACTTGTTAAATAAAAAATTTTGAACTCAAAGTTGAATTAAGCAATCAATGACAAGTTGGATCTGAGTTCCTTCATGAAAACCAAAGTTGCATAATATTATTAGTCTTTTTTCTCTGTGAAAAGGACAATTACAATTGAATAATTAATTTTACTTACATATTATACATTAAAAACCACCCAATTCTCTAGAATATCACAACGCACGCTAACCCCACGCGTGATACATGCTTTTAGTTGGCATTTAGTGATTTTGTGGGTGTCCTACAAAGTGATAATAGGTTTCTAAAATCTTGATCAATATAATTTTATTATTTCTTTTTTGTCATTATTGATGTTAGATTTACACATTGCATGTTTTCAATCAGAGTAAAGTTTGGAAACCCAAAGATGGACACTAGGGCATCTACATCATTGACTGTGTGATCTCAATTAAGCTGTCAGCATTTTGGAGTTTTGTACTGTACCTGTGTAGAGATATTATATTCAATTGTCATGATTCTTATCATTTAAAAACATTGGTATTTGTAGAGATATTATACTCAATAACTTCCCTAAAATAAAGATATTATACTTACAGTCAATAACTTAGCTGATGCTTGAAGTTGGTGGGGGCCTCTCTCTCTCTCTCTCTCTCTCTCTACAATTTTTTTTTTAATAAAATCGTCAAGCAAAAACCGGGTGGCGTTTCATTAATAAGAATATAACGAAATATTTTCAATATAGAACTGTACAAATTTGCATAAAAACAGTCACACACAATTTGCTCATCCTCAAAAGAAAAAAAAAAAGGAACAAAAAGAAAAACGAAGCCACCGTAACGATATTCGCTCAGTCGCGACTTCTCCCTCCACTGTAGATGTATCGTCTGTTGCTTCCAACACTTGTTTGTTAAAAACTTAAGTATGTCCAATGGTAGACAGCGAGCAAGAAAGCTGAGTGAATTATTTGAATCGAGAATTTTGAGTTTTTTTTCATGTCTTCCTTTAGAACAGTATTCCCTTTCTATACGTTTTGCTCCAAAAGTGCTAACAAATCTATATACGAATATAATTCAAGCTTAGAATAATCTATATATTGAATGTTAGCTGTACTTCGAGTATAAGTATCTCAATCAAAATCTACATGTACGTATGTATTAATTCATGTTGAATTTATTTGGATTTTCTATCCAATTTTTGAATTTACTCTCCAACTCAAGTCTCTTGTACACGCCCACAGCTGCCAGCACGCAGGAACCCATGTGGTCCAGTTATTTCGGCACGTGGGACAGTGCTAGTGGCCGATGAGACTCGGCGCTGCAAGCTCGACACGTAGTCAAGTGACAGATGCCGACCGTTAATTTACTTTCCGAATTATTATACAAACCCACGTGTCACAGACTCTTGAATAAAAATCAAGTTAGAAAGCTCGAATCAGAAATAGTTAATCACGTAAAAATAATTACTAGTTCCCGCTGATATCTTTAGCTCCTTTTGTGCCCAGTTATTACTGACCCCTTTTTTTTTTGGTTTTTTCTTATATTTACCCCTTAAATCTTTTATATTTTTAAATTTACCCCTCAAATCTTTATATTTCTAAAATTACCCTTCAAAATCATCTCATATTTTTAAAATTACCCCTAATGCTGGTTTCAGTTTATCTTTTAACAGTTTTTAAAGATGATTACCAAATTAACTCCACTAATACTTCCCTAACCTTTCTCTCTCTCTCTTTCAAACTGTCGCTTTGTCTCCCTCAAAAAACCCAAAAAAACAGATTTTGTATTATGTTTGTATTCAAATTTTAAATAGTTTTTATTCAAATTTCAGGTACTGTAATGTACTTGTTTCAGTTTCTCAATTTTTATTTGTGTGCATGCTTCACCTATTATGAACAACTAAACTGAACCATGTTTTCTAACTTGGAAACAAAATCCTGTCAAATTTAAGAAGTATTAGTGGGGTTAATTAGGTAATCATCTTTAAAAACTATTAAATGACAAACTGAAACCAGCAGTAGGGTAATTTTAAAAATATGGGATGATTTTGAGGGGTAATTTTAGAAATATGAAGATTTGGGAGGTAAATTTAAAAATATAGAAAATTTGAGGGTAAATATAAGAAAAACCCTTTTTTTTTTTGTCTCAAGAAACAATAAAACTTTAAGAATTAAGAAGATTACTCGGAAATTGAAGAATTGAATCAAGAAAAGATGTTGAAAATCAAAATCTATCCAGGATCGTAGCGAGAGAGATTCTATTTATTGGAATTCTTTTTTAGTATTATTTGATCATTAGAGTATGAATAAAAGCAAGATGCTGGATAATTTGTATTCTAATTACAGATAGAGCACACGAGCTATAAATTCTGCATGAGAAACAAGATCAATTCAATAAAATTTGGTTTTTTTCGGTCCACAAACCTCTATTCTCTTTTACATTCCGCTTCAAAATACCAGAGACAAATTCACAGGTACTAAGGCCTCAGTCGACAACAAAACTTAGCGAGGATCAGAGCTCTAACTTTTGTTTACTCTTTTAAAGACCCAAAACTAACAAAATTTATGAGAAGTTTCCCCGCAAGTGGCATTTTGGTCGGCTTTGGGTTCATAAGAGTTCCGCTCACCTATAAGTTCGGCATATTTATAATATATTTAATTTCAGTCACCTCTCCAGTGATCGTCAGTTTCGATATGCAGTAATTTTCTAGGTTAAATAAACAAACACAGATTATGAGAAAGAATTGTTGGAAACTTGAAATTAATCAAGTAAGTTTTTGAAAATATTTGAGCTGAATTTTAGGCGGGACCCATTGCTCGGAATGCGCGGGATATAGTTGAAATTGTTCTCCTTCTATTAGTGATGAATGTGGTATATTCACATGGTCAATTTTGTTTCTGAATGAATGAGATATTCAAGTCAGAAGTTGTGTAACGGTCCCAGTTTTCATAATTTTTCCATATATATAAACATTAAATTGATCCACAGATTATCATAATGATCTCCAAATTTCTTAAAATTTTCGGCAGCACTTCCTTTGAAAATACGAAGTTTACTCTGATACATAGATACATACAATTCCAAATTTCTCATCAATCGTATATGTATATACGAAACATCCCATGCAGTAGTATATATCACAATTTCGGCTTGACATCGCCTACTTAAATTCTCACACGTTTATTTTAGGGATACAACACAAGATAACAATTCAAGAATTTGCTTAAGGATAATCTCCTTGTATCACCATCTAACATAAGCCAACCCAAGATACTACCCATTAAGTGTTCCTACACAAATCTACATATATATACATCATCTCCATGTACATGTATATAACTACATTACTTAATTACAATCAATAAAGAAGTTTGATAGGCCCACATAATGAATGTTGTGCACCCTTTCAGTACCCTATTCTTGCCTTTAGCTGCTATTTATCCCTGACTTGCCCTGAAAAATCATGAAGCTATAGGGGGTGAGCTCGACAGCTCAGTGAGTGGAGTCAAATTTCATTCATAATTGTAGCATGACATTAACAATGTATATTATTCATGATATATGAAAATAAGATGAGTGTGGCACATAAAATATGTGATACCGAATGCTTCTACTTGATTTTCATTTACTTCCAGTTAATAATCAATTTATGCTGATAACTGTACACATGACCAGTATCAGATGTATTCACTATCATATACAATAACACATCTAACATACCGTTAGTGTCACGCACACACACATACATATTTGTCACACATAGCCATTCATTTTCAATCATTTGAACGTTGCATATATATATATATATATATATATATATATATATATATATATATATATATATATATATATATATATATATATATATATATATATATATATATATATCTTAGCACCGTCTTCGCACTCCGCCCTGCATACGGGTCCCTTCCTCCATATACATACACATATTTATATAGCACCGTCTTCGTACTCCGCCCTGCATACGGGTCCCTTCCTCCTGATATATACACATTTTAACATATAGCACCGTCTTCGCACTCCGCCCAGCATACGGGTCCCTTCCTCCTCAATAAGACATATATGTACACATACATCCAAATACCCACAAGATTGGCACATTCAATTTCATAAGGCTCATATACAAAGCACATCATTTCATATATGGAGTGATACTCTAAATGAGTACTTGCCCATTATCATGTATTCTTATGCAAAATTAGTATCCTTGTCTTAACCAAACATATCACATATACATATATGTACAAAATCAAATAACATACACTAATCACATTCATGTCACCCATAATGAATTCTATTCCGTAACATGCATGTCAATGCCATTGTGAACTATACTTCGAAATGCAAGCCGCATATGAAATTTGGCAAAATGCTAAATCAACAAATTACTAACATATTTGCAATTTAGTATAAAGCGGTCCAATTTATTTAAAAACCCCACTCACCTTCAAGTTGAGCGTTCTACAAGGGAGGTTCGTACCGAGCATCGCCTCGTGTTTCCTTTCCGAATGATCACATCGGACTTCGATATGTCAATCCCCCTATTTGATAGTAGCAACAACGTCACACATATAACTCTTAGATGAATATCAAGTAAATTACAATGTTCTCGTAGGGGATACTTATTTGGTAATTACGTATTGCTAGCCTCTTACCCTTGAAATTATACCAACAAGATTATTATGGCTATATCATTCTTTCTAGCAAAATAATATGTTTCTAATTAATACTTACATGGAGTCCAATACCCCAACCCCAATTCTTACTATTAAAACAATATCACATGGCCATATTCTATTAAAATATTCTTGCCCACAATATTCATTTAATTAATAACCTAACCCAACAAATTCTCACCTTCATTCGGAGAGTTCTTCGCAAATCTTTTAGCTTCCACATGAACCCAAACCATGATCCTATTCAAGAGATCAACAAGATATCTTTTAGTATTAGATTCACCAATAACCTTGACGGTTAATACTTATTTCACACACTAATTCTCTGTTAAACTTAAATCAGAATTTATTGAGGTATTAGATGAATTCACCACAAAAAAATCAGATTTAGGACAGAATTTACCTTTAAAAACTTGTCTTTTTATAGAGAAAACTTCCCTTTTCCCCCTCCTCGATCACCCCTAGCTTGGAGGCCGCCGCCGGCGGCCTGGACGTCGCCGCGGCGGCCCGCGCGCCGCGGCCAGGCAGGGCTGGCCGTCCCCCTTTCTCCACTCCTCGAGGTCTCTCTCTCTCTCTCTAGAAGCTTAAGGATGGGGAAAAAAAAGGAGATAAGTTTGAGGGTTCATCTAGGAGAGAAATGGGTTCTAGGGTTTCAAGAATTGAGAGGTTGAAGAAGATGTGAGGTGAGAAATTTTGGGCTGAAATTAGTGATTTCAGTTCCTTCCTATTTACAAGTTTGCCACACTCCATCTCTTGCCAAGTGTCCTTGTACAAATCAAGGGCATCCTAGCCCTTCATCCATTGCTCACATGCTCACCTACCCCCTCCACTAACTAGTATTTTTATTAAACTAAGGGGGGTATGGTTGGTGGGGGGTATGTATATACATCATGTATAAATATTTTCAAGTATATGAATATGTGACACCTTGTATATACATGGTTATCCCTTACATACATCTATGATATATTTACATCTCACATATTTGTAATAATTTATTAACACCAATTTCTCCTTTGATTATCCAGAAAATTTAATTATAGATATATAAATTACAATTTGCATTGTAACACTAATTCAAGATTAAAGTGTGCCGAAGATTATAGTTATCAGTCCCAATTATCCACCATTAACTCATGGCTGAGAATTAAAATATTCTTTAGGAAAAGAAATAAATATTAAAAATTCCGGGATGTTACATTCTACCCTCCTTAAGAAAGTTTCGTCCTCGAAACTTATTGCCATTGGAATAAAGTAGGGTTAAATATTTGTAATTCATCTTCCGGTTCCATGTAACGTTTACAATTTACACTTGACTTAAAATCTGCACTGGTTTCTAACTATAGAATATATCCCTTTCGAATTTCAGCTCACCTCTGTTTGTATGAACTTTGGCAGCTCAACTTCCAGGTTATGCAAGGAATATATAAAAATTCTATGCTGAAATATAACAAGGATTCAATCCTTCACACGCGGATGTTGCTGATTGCCTCCATGCTTGATATAATAATTTTACTTCATAACCAATGATAGTTCCTTTAAATAATTTCCCACTTTATTTAAGGTCAAATCCCTTCTTAACATCAATCTTGCCCTCAGAGCTTTGTAACTTTGAATGTTTTTCCGGCGGTGAAGTCAGTCGGTAAAAACAGATCTAATTTAAACTCAGATATTCGATTGGTCTAAAGTTTTATGGATTCAAACTACTTTTCTGTCTGATTGTGTCACAATTATATCGGATATGCCTTAACAACAACTGAAATTTCTAGCGAACTCCCATATAAAATCCTGTGTCATGAGAAGTGGTTTACATTTTAATTACTTTAATTGTAGACTAGAACTTGCATCAGTTCCTCAAAAATATCTGTCATGATCCAACAAAATAGATAAAAAAAATTCAAACTCTCAATGGCTTTTATTTACTACTGTCTATCATTTAATACTTTATTGACTGGACGAAGTTAATTCAATCAAAGAATGCTAAAATCATGCCTTTCATCCACTTATTCATGATGCGATGAGTACACTAGTATCTGATCATCCTCCTTTCCGAGTTAGTTTCCTACCACAATTTACCAATTATAGGTAAGTTAGCAATCCTTCTATTACAGTTGACACAGAGTTTTTTTTTTTTTTTTAATATTGCAATAACTGTAACACTTTACTTATGCTCGTTGTTTTCTAAATAACAAGAATTTGTTCTAAGTCATGATAAATCCCAATTCTAACATAAATATACATTACTATTACCAAGGTTTCATTACTCTGATCAATACTTCTGGTGGTAAGGTTAATCGATATTCAACAGATTCAAGTTGATTTGTAGTATCCAATAGTTAAAGGCATCAGAGATCCAAATTTGCTCTTCACTGCAACTTGAGTTGCCCCAAAATATTTTGAGAATTGTCAGAGTCATTATTTCATATCATTCTTATCTGTCATGAGAAATTTTCATTCTTCACAATTATTTACTTCCTTCAACAATTTCCCGAACTATTATGATTATGGTTTTTGAGACCTTAACTATTAAAGGATTATTACATGCTTCCCATTATAATCTATCGTATTAACATCTTTTCTACATTACGAAGCCATCCCTCTTTACTCGCAAGAGGTGAGAAGTTGACTCAAATTATCTCTTAACTATATATTTAACTTCATTACAAAATCGACAGCTTAGGTTTTATACCCTATCATATGCTCGACGAATAAGTTATAATCACTGATATCATTATCCACATTTAGATGTCATAATGTATCAAATTTTTAATTTCCCTAATTTCGAAAGGATTACTCTGTGTAAATAGTGACTACCCATACCACAGGTACATATTTGCATAAAATTCACAATAATTTATAATTATTGTTCTCATGGATGTTGTTACTTGATCAGGTTTCGTCTAGTGAATCCGAACGCTATTTCATGTTATTAGACATGATGGAACTTAGCGCAATATCTACGATAGTTGCAACTTGCGGTGAGCACCTGACTTGAGTCTGTATACAATAATTGGTTGAGACAGAAGATAAGGGTTTCTTATTTATCAATATGATTCACCCACTGAAAAGCCTCTTACAAAAGTGCGAAATTTTTAAAATCTTTGATAAGGATCTGCATAATATTACCATGCAAGATTGTCTCACAATGTAACTTGCTTCTCAAATTTCACATACAATGATCAGGCCACTGTACATACAAAACAAATGACATTCTTACCATCAGTCCCTCAGCATACTGGTGGACTCACAATTATATACACAAGTATGCATTAACCAACTTATTAAACACTAGGGTACCTATGATTATGTCTCTAGATTCTCCAACCATGTCATCCTCTCCTCATTCCATATTCACATAGTATTAATTATCCCTATATAAGGATGCTTCTTCAAAGAGTAGCAATTTCATAATCCTTTCAGTATGACATATCCCTTACATTCTTGTATCTGAGACTTTGGTTATCCCACAATCCAGATTCTTAATAAGGTTCTTCTGTTCCGATTTATCTTGATTTGCCTGATATTTCAATTACTTTCATATTCCAGTGTCCCATATCACTGGCAGCTCATACTGAGGGCCCGCACCCCCAATAGAACGCATTCAAATCAAGACACGCGGGTATGCCCTCATTCGAACGTATGAAAATAATCAATATCCTGCACTTCGAGATCAATCATATACGTCAGAACCGACTATCCCCCTTGGAAATTCTCATATACTGTCACGCTATCAATCAAACAATGTACACATACATACATATTAGTCTTATAGATCAATCCCAATGTGTAAATAACAATTCTAGATCACATTCCTATGCCTACACTTTCTAGGCCCTATATCTTAGCCTTACTCCTCATTTCTAAACCTTTGCTCTGATACCAACTGTAACGGTCCCAGTTTTCATAATTTTTCCATATATATAAACATTAAATTGATCCACAGATTATCATAATGATCTCCAAATTTCTTAAAATTTTCGGCAGCACTTCCTTTGAAAATACGAAGTTTACTCTGATACATAGATACATACAATTCCAAATTTCTCATCAATCGTATATGTATATACGAAACATCCCATGCAGTAGAATATATCACAATTTCGGCTTGACATCGCCTACTTAAATTCTCACACGTTTATTTTAGGGATACAACACAAGATAACAATTCAAGAATTTGCTTAAGGATAATCTCCTTGTATCACCATCTAACATAAGCCAACCCAAGATACTACCCATTAAGAGTTCCTACACAAATCTACATATATATACATCATCTCCATGTACATTTATATAACTACATTACTTAATTACAATCAATAAAGAAGTTTGATAGGCCCACATAATGAAAGTTGTGCACCCTTTCAGTACCCTGTTCTTGCCTTTAGCTGCTATTTATCCCTGGCTTGCCCTGAAAAATCATGAAGCTATAGGGGGTGAGCTCGACAGCTCAGTGAGTGGAGTCAAATTTCATTCATAATTGTAGCATGGCATTAATAATGTATATTATTCATGATACATGAAAATAAGATGAGTGTGGCACATAAAGTATGTGATACCGAATGCTTCTACTTGAGTTTCATTTACTTTCAGTTAATAATCAATTTATGCTGATAACTGTACACATGACTAGTATCAGATGTATTCACTATCATATACAATAACACATCTAACATACCGTTAGTGTCACGCACACACACATACATATCTGTCACACATAGCCATTCATTTTCAATCATTTGAACGTTGCATATATATATATATATATATATCTTAGCACCGTCTTCGCACTCCGCCCTGCATACGGGTCCCTTCCTCCATATACATACACATATTTATATAGCACCGTCTTCGCACTCCGCCCAGCATACGGGTCCCTTCCTCCTGATATATACACATATTAACATATAGCACCGTATTCGCACTCCGCCCAGCATACGGGTCCCTTCCTCCTCAATAAGACATATATGTACACATACATCCAAATACCCACAAGATCGGCACATTCAATTTCATAAGGCTCATGTACAAAGCACATCATTTCATATATAGAGTGATACTCTAAATGAGTACTTGCCCATTACCATGTATTCTTATGCAAAATTAGTATCCTTGTCTTAACCAAACATATCACATATACATATATGTACAAAATCAAATAACATACACTAATCACATTCATGTCACCCATAATGAATTCTATTCCGTAACATGCATGTCAATGCCATTGTGAACTATACTTCGAAATGCAAGCCGCATATGAAATTTGGCAAAATGCTAAATCAACAAATTACTAACATATTTGCAATTTAGTATAAAGCGGTCCAATTTATTTAAAAACCCCACTCACCTTCAAGTTGAGCGTTCTACAAGGGAGGTTCGTACCGAGCATCGCCTCGTGTTTCCTTTCCGAATGATCACATCGGACTTCGATATGCCAATCCCCCTATTTGATAGTAGCAACAACGTCACACATATAACTCTTAGATGAATATCAAGTAAATTACAATGTTCTCGTAGGGGATACTTATTTGGTAATTACGTATTGCTAGCCTCTTACCCTTGAAATTATACCAACAAGATTATTATGGCTATATCATTCTTTCTAACACAATAATATATTTCTAATTAATACTTACATGGAGTCCAATACCCCAACCCCAATTCTTACTATTAAAATAATATCACATGGCCATATTCTATTAAAATATTCTTGCCCACATATTCATTTAATCAATAACCTAACCCAACAAATTCTCACCTTCATTCGGAGAGTTCTTCGCAAATCTTTTAGCTTCCACATGAACCCAAACCATGATCCTATTCAAGAGATCAACAAGATATCTTTTAGTATTAGATTCACCAATAACCTTGAAGGTTAATACTTATTTCACACACTAATTCTCTGTTAAACTTAAATCAGAATTTATTGAGGTATTAGATGAATTCACCACAAAAAAAATCAGATCTAGGGCAGAATTTACCTTTAAAAACTTGTCTTTTTTATAGAGAAAACTTCCCTTTTCCCCCTCCTCGATCACCCCTAGCTTGGAGCCGCCGCCGCCGGCGGCCCGCGCGCCGCGGCCGGCGCTGGCCGCGGCCAGGCAGGGCTGGCCGCCCCCCTTTCTCCACTCCTCGAGGTCTCTCTCTCTCTCTCTAGAAGCTTAAGGATGGGGGAAAAAAGAGGAGATAAGTTTGAGGGTTCATCTAGGAGAGAAATGGGTTCTAGGGTTTCAAGAATTGAGAGGTTGAAGAAGATGTGAGGTGAGAAATTTTGGGCTGAAAATTAGTGATTTCAGTTCCTTCCTATTTACAAGTTTGCCACACTCCATCTCTTGCCAAGTGTCCTTGTACAAATCAAGGGCATCCTAGCCCTTCATCTTGCTCACATGCTCACCTACCCCCTCCACTAACTAGTATTTTTATTAAACTAAGGGGGGTATGGTTGGTGGGGGGTATGTATATACATCATGTATAAATATTTTCAAGTATATGAATATGTGACACCTTGTATATACATGGTTATCCCTTACATACATCTATGATATATTTACATCTCACATATTTGTAATAATTTATTAACACCAATTTCTCCTTTGATTATCCAGAAAATTTAATTATAGATATATAAATTACAATTTGCATTGTAACACTAATTCAAGATTAAAGTGTGCCGAAGATTATAGTTATCAGTCCCAATTATCCACCATTAACTCATGGCTGAGAATTAAAATATTCTTTAGGAAAAGAAATAATATTAAAAATTCCGGGATGTTACACTCTTTGTGTTTTAATTATTGGTGTTTATGTTTTAATTGATAATATGTTTAGTTATTAAGAGTGGGTACTGTGCATGTAATATGGTTGCGTGTGTAACTTGCAATTGGGTGATATATCTTGATGATAACGAGTGTTATGTCCACCACTTTTGGGTATTTTTGGGATTTGTTTAAAGCCCTGATCATACACACAGCTAGGCTTATAGTCGACTTGTCCCTGTTATAGTCGACTAATACCCTTTCCAGTCGACTAACCATACTCCTTTAGTCAACTAGGTGCCTATTCAGAAAGTTAGCAACTCTCATTTGTTGACTGTAAGCAGTATAGTCGACTTGCACTTTCCTATAGTCGACTAATACTTTTATTAGTCGACTTTCCATTTCCTATTAGTCGACTTACACCTTTTATAGTCGACTTGCACTTACCATAGTCGACTAGTACTCCTATACTAGTCGACTCATCATGGCTCCTAGTCGACTAACCCAGTCCAAATCCTCTATATTAGTCGACTTGCCTCCCACCCCAGTCGACTAATTCTGGTTCTGATTATTTCTAGATTTCTTATGGATTGAGAACTTTACCCTTGATTTATGATCTTGGTTATAGTTGGATGAATCTGGTTTTGAGGAATAGGTATCGATTGAATTGACCTAACCTGATAGATCCTAGACATATATCTGATATGTTACCGAGTTTTGGGATCTTATAATTTGACCTTGATAGAATTGAGACTGTGTGATGACCTTGATCAGAATGGAGTGTGGAGATCTGAATAGGTGTGTCAGAACATTGATTATTTCAGATATTGAGATGTGAAGATATCGATGACTTGAGGATCAGAGTTTGAGAGCAGATACATTTTGATCTCCGTTATTGGTAGGATCAGAGTTGATTGATAGGGTGAGAGAACTGATCACTGATTATTGATATATTGAGACGGTGGTTTATTATACTAGACTACTCGATATGGATTGATACTCGATGTTCATGATGACTATTGAAATTATGAGTTGGCAGATTCATTAATATTATATTCAGTACAAGTATGAGATTTTGGGACAGTTATATATATGAGATCGTATATTAACTAGAGGTGTCTAGATTGTTACTGTATAATGCATGTTACTGAAAGTTACTGGGAAATGATTGTTTGACCGTAACACCCTGTACAGTCCTATTTTTCATCGTATACACGGTTACTGTTACTGTTCACTGTTACTGATATTGTTCACCGTGTATACGATTACTGATTGACTGTTACTGTACTGTTATCGTTACTGTCACCGCAGCTCGTCCAGTGTTATAGGTAACATGAGTATTGATTATTTTTACTAAATTCAATAATAAAGTAATTGAATAACTTACATCGGGATTGGGAAAATTGATGGAGGAGACAGCGTCTGTATTTTGGGTGGACCTAGGATACAGGTTGCGCAGCCGACTGAGGATTCCACTGCAGGGTCCCTGGGGGATGACTGACATCCCATCTGTACTGTTATTGTTCCACTGTTTTTACAGTGAGATTACTGTTACTGTTACTGAGTACCTAGCGGTACGTCCTGGTTCAGCGCCAGGAAACTGAGGCCGTGGTCTCAGGTATGTACGGGACCCACCTAAAGCATGAATAATGTCTCCAACCAATCAGTTTCAACAACTTAGGACCATGATTGACACGTGTAGTAGGCGCAGTATGGGATGCGTCTATTACAGGTGGCAATTAGTGTTCGCTAACATAATAAATGATAACGAACTGTTAATGCATTGTTACTGACCGTAATCACCTGATTGTACATATATATCACTATGATAGACATATGATTGTAACACCAGATTTATATACCACACTAGTGATATTGCTAGGATACGCATCTAGACATCAGTTATTTGTTACAGTTATTTTACTTGTCTTTTATTTGCACACTTATTCATGTTATTGTTATTCAGTTGCTTATTTATCATGTTATTTAGTTATCTTATGTTTACAATTATCTTGTTATTATTCTGTGCACATTGTTTATATACACGAGCAGTCCTCTTTACACACACACTCACCAGGTCGCTTTCTGACGACCTTGGATTTGCACGTTCAGATATTGGACGCTTTACTTCTATTGTGCAGGTGTTCGATGAGACTGTACGCCTTGCGAGGAACTGGACGCTCTCTCTTTTGATTCTGGTATTCTTTCCTTTCTTTATTCCTGCTATCATTTTTGATTCATGTATATCACACTTGACTTCTATTCTATTCCTTATTCCGTTTGAAATCAGGTGTAGCCTTTATATGTATTATTGCAGTGATCGCTGATTATTATGGTTTAGATTTATAGCTTGTTCAGGTTACTTTAGGCTTAGCGTGTATACGTGGGTAGTCTGCTCGCGTGTATACGTCGCCGACTCTCGTCGCGACACCGTTTTCACGTATTTTGGGAAGCGGGGCGTGACCGGATTTTTTTGGTATCAGAGCCAGGTTTCGACATAAAATGGACTTGATTCTTACCGATAACTTGAACGAGCTATAATTACACTGCAATATACATATACTATCCATACGATGATATTGACTCCATTTGGAATTGACTGTCCTCCCTTTGAAAATCTATGTCTTTGATCTTAGATCTCTCTGATCACATCTCTTCTTTTAGAGTAATCTTGATTCCATCTTGATTCTTATTCTCTTTCTGATTCTATTCATCTAATTTTTGACTCTAGTGATTGGTCACTCCATTCTGAAGCTGGTAGCAGAGATCAGAGCGCGCAGCGGAATCGTGGTGTCCCAGCGAGGCAACGTGAAAGCTTGTTTGTTTTCTCCCTGGAGTTGGATTCTTTTATCATCCCCTACTTTATTGAAATTTCGAGGACGAAATTCTTATAAGGTGGGTAGAATGTAACACCCATATTTTTACATACATGAGTTAACAATATATAATAGTATTTTAATGTGTATTTGTAATTTATATTAATTATTATTTATTTTCCGATGTGTTTTATCATTAATTATCATTCATTACTATTACCTCTATTAATTATTGTAGTTATGGTTATTAATATTAATTATTATTATGTTATTATTATTATGTTAACAAGTTAGTACTGTTGTTATTTTCTTTTCTATTTTTGCTACCCCATACCCAAACCCATTTACACTTTACCCATTACCATATGCTAAAACCACCAACCCATTCAAATCTTATCTATATCCAAATCATAACTTCATAAATCCTATATTCTAATCAAATCCTAACATCCCAAATCAAATCCTAATCTCAACAACTCATAATCTAAATCCCAACAACCTATCATAATCCTAACCAATCATATCTTCTCTCCCAATCCAGCTGCACCCCCATCTGCAGCCGCCGCACCTCCCCCTTGATGGCCACAGCAACCCCTCTTTCCTCGACAATCTCCGCCGAAGCACGAGCGGGCGTGCCATGCTTCTCCTTCTCTCCGGGATGCTCCTCCACGGCCTGCCCCATGGCGAGACCTCCTCCAGCCGCGACAGATCCCCCCTGATCCGCAGCCTCCTCCTTGGCAGCACCGGATCTCCCTCCTTCCCTTGGCAGACGCACAGCCAACCAGGCCGCCCTCTATCTCGATCTTTAACCCAGCGCAGCAGTAGGCTACCCCCTCCCACCGACGGCCAGGCGCACAACAGCACCAGCAGCCCCCCGGCCGGGCTTCCACCACAGCCGGCCTCCTCCGCGGCAGCCAGATGCACAGCCCCGAGCATTTCCCCTTGGCTCAGCGAACCACAGCAACTCAAGCACCCGCAGGGCACAACAGCAGCCAGAGCATCCAGCGCACAGTCCAGCAACAGCACCCATGGCGCACCCGGAGCCTTCTCCTTCTCCGGCGGGCACCCGTGCGACTTCGCTGCAGCCCGAGGTCCTCCGTGAGGACCTCGACAATCCTCGCCGGAGCCATCATCATTCTCCATGAGATCCGAACGTGCCTCCCATTGCCGAGCCATTCTATATGTGAGTTTTCCTTCTCCCTCTTTGTGTTTTAATTATGGGTGTTTATGTTTTAATTAATGATATGTTTAGTTATTAAGAGTGGGTACTGTGCATGTAATATGGTTGGGTGTGTAACTTGCAATTGGGTGATATATCTTGATGATAACGAGTGTTATGTCCACCACTTTTGGGTATTTTTGGGATTTGTTTAAAGCCCTGATCATACACAAAGCCAGGCTTATAGTCAACTTGCCCCTGTTATAGTCGACTAATACCCTTTCCAGTCGACTAACCATACTCCTTTAGTCGACTAGGTGCCTGTTCAGAAAGTTAGCCACTCTCTGTTGACTGTAAGCAGTATAGTCGACTTGCACTTTCCTATAGTCGACTAATATTTTATTAGTAGACTTTCCATTTCCTATTAGTCGACTTACACCTTTTATAGTCCACTTGCACTTACCATAGTCGACTAGTACTCCTATACTAGTCGACTCATCATGGCTCCTAGTCGACTAACCCAGTCCAAATCCTCTATATTAGTCGACTTGCCTCCCACCCCAGTCGACTAATTCTGGTTCTGATTATTTCTAGATTTCTTATGGATTGAGGACTTTACCCTTGAGTTATGATCTTGGTTATAGTTAGATGGATCTGGTTTTGAGAAATAGGTATCGATTAAATTGACCTGACCTGATAGATCCTAGACATATATCTGATATGTTACCGAGTTTTGGGATCTTATAATTTGACCTTGATAGAAGTGAGACTGTGTGATGACCTTGATCAGAATGGAGTGTGGAGATCTGAATAGGTGTGTCAGAACATTGATTATTTCAGTTATTGAGATGTGAAGATATCGATGACTTGAGGATCAGAGTTTGAGAGCAGTTACATTTTGATCTCCGTTATTGGTAGGATCAGACTTGATCGATAGGGTGAGAAAACTGATCACTGATTATTGATATATTGAGACGGTGGTTTATTATACCAGACTACTCGATATGGATTGATACTCGATATTCATGATGACTATTGAAATTATGAGTTGGCAGATTCATTAATATTATATTCAGTACAAGTATGAGATTTTGGGACGGTTATATATATGAGATCGTATATTGACTAGAGGTGTCTAGACTGTTACTGTATAATGCATGTTACTGAAAGTTACTGGGAAATGATTGTTTGACCGTAACACCCTGTACAGTCCTATTGTTCATCGTATACACGGTTGCTTTTACTGTTCACTGTTACTGATATTGTTCACCGTGTATACGATTACTGATTGACTGTTACTGTACTGTTATCGTTACTGTCACCACATCGTCCCAGTGTTATAGGTAACATGAGTATTGATTATTTTTACTAAATTCAATAATAAAGTAATTGAACAACTTACAACGAGATTAGGAAAATTGATGGAGGAGACAGCGTCTGTATTTTGGGTGGACCTAGGATACAGGTTGCACTGCCGATTGAGAGTTCTACTACAGGGTTCCTGGGGGATGACTGACATCCCATCTGTACTGTTATTGTTCCACTGTTTTTACAGTGAGATTACTGTTACTGTTACTGAGTACCTAGAGGTACGGCCTGGTTCAGCGCCAGAAAACTGAGGCCGTGGTCCTGGGTATGTACGGGTCCCACCTAAAGCATGGATAATATCTCCAACCAATCAGTTTCAACAACTTAGGACCCTGATTGTCACGTGTAGTAGGCGCAGTATGGGATGCGTCTATTACAGGTGGCAATTAGTGTTCGCTAACATAATAAATGATAATGAACTGTTAATGCATTGTTACTGACCGTAATCACCTGATTGTACATATATATCACTATGATAGACATATGATTGTAACACCAGATTTATATACCAGACTAGTGATATTGCTAGGATACGCATCTAGACATCAGTTGTTTGTTACAGTTGTTTTACTTGTCTTTTATTTGCACACTTATTCATGTTATTGTTATTCAGTTGCTTGTTTATCATGTTATTTAGTTATTCTATATTTGCAGTTATCTTGTTATTATTCTGTGCACATTGTTTATATACACGAGCAGTCCTCTTTACACACACACTCACCAGGTCGCTTTCTGACGACCCTCATTTGCACGTCCAGATATTGGACGCTTTGTTTCTATTGTGTATGTGTTCGATGAGACTGTACGCCTTGCGAGGAACTGGACGCTCTCTCTTTTGATTCTGGTATTCTTTCCTTTCTTTATTCCTGCTATCATTTTTGATTCATGTATATCACACTTGACTTCTATTCTATTCCTTATTCCATTTGAAATCAGGTGTAGCCTTTATATGTATTATTGCAGTGATCGCTGATTATTATGGTTCAGATTTATAGCTTGTTTAGGTTACTTTAGGCTTAGCGTGTATACGTGGGGTAGTCTGCTCGCGTGTATACGTCGCCGACTCTCGTCGCGACTCCGTTTTCACGTATTTTGGGAAGCGGGGCGTGACAAACATACAACAAACAAAAGGAGAAAATCCTAATTTCTAAAAGAGCTGAAAGGGAAAATCGAAAGTTCGAAACCCACCCTCCGTCACATCTGGTGCTTTAGGAGGTGTTCGATACAACATCCCAGTTCGCAGTTGAAGATTGTCAACGAGATCAATTCAGAGAGATCTCGAATGTATGATCGCAGTTTCCACTAAATTTTAGGATTGCATGTGCTTTAATTTTTGTTGTTCAGTCTGTATCTACTCAAGGTGATCTCAGGAATTTTTCGCACTTTCATTGCTAACATAGTCCAGCAAACTCAGAGTTTTCGTGCGCTTGCGCGGGAAATCGCGCAGAAAGAGACGTACGCGGACTCCGCTGTGCGCATTTCTGCGACAAAGCGGCGCGCGCTAACGAATTTTTTTTCTTGATTTCCTTGAATGAGCCAAACGGCCCCTCAATGAAAGAGAGACCATAATGATGATGATGAGGTCTGTTCCTAGCTACTAAAGAGAGGAGATGCCATGCCACCGTTTATCTCTGGTACTCATTACCTTACATGCTCTTGGATGACTGTGACTTGGTAGGTAGTTACACCAAAGTCACCGATCTCACTAAATTGGCTTCCTCCTAGTTGGGGCTACTTCTTTTCTTTCCCTGTCTCTTTAATTTGTTTCTCTCTGGAGCCTCAGATTTTTTATTATATGAATACAAACAGATCGAACTAAGAGGCTGAAATTAACTTCAACCTCATTATAGAAAGGTTTGGAATAGCTATAGAAAACCCAAAAATTTCATGCCAAAAGAATAAAAGAAATAGATATTGACTATTTGTTTACTATAACAAAAACTGTAGTTATTTATTAAGTAAACGAAGGTTTGTCATCAAGATTTCATAGATCCTTCTTTATGCATGCATTGTCATACTAATTGGGATATGTACACTTTTCTCCAAAATCTAACATTCACTTATAAATTATATAAATATACATTTTATTTCGGTATTTGCAGGTCAAAATTAAGTCCTGTGGGAATATACTCTTCTGAACGTAAGACCCAAGGATGGTCCATCCTACAACTTATTTGTAGGTAAAAGAGAGAAGGCTATCTGTAGTTTTCGTCATGCTGAAGATCATCGACAGATTGTTAGTGTTAAATCCAATGCGCGCTGTTGTTGTATCAGGACTTGTGTTTCTCTGCAACAAGTCAAATTTGTTTCATCATTAAGAGTCTAGTTGATGCAATGGCCATCGTGTAGTAGTTCAAAATTTCGCGACTGCATGGTTAATTTCACCACTTAGGACCACCTATATATCCATTGACCCATGTAGGTAGACCTTAATTTGAGGCCATGCATGCATGTTTGTAAACTGTGGGTGGATCAATTCTAAGTAGTACTCTAATTAGTGTAGGTTTTGTCAGGCTATATATAACCCGAAAGGATTGATGCATTACTACACAAATTTGGGATTTTGCATCAACATTTAGTATAACTAGTTCTGTCAATTTGTATGATGTTTCAAGTTTCATCAGGAAGGCGCTAAATTAGCAAGAATTGGAGATAGGACTATATTCCTATCAGAATCTTTGATGAAAAACAACATAATAACTATTTATATATGTCCGTTAATGTCCTTTCTAGCATAGATACTTTCTTGAGGAAATTTTAGACATGAGTATTTATAAGCTAAATTTAAAAAATAGTTTCAATAACCTCCAACTTGACTCATCCTTGCTTACACAAAAATTCTCACTATTATGTACTAGAGAGCCCAAGAATCCACACCATGAATTTTGATATGATTTGTGTTGATATGTCTTTAATGAATAAATCAAGCCATAATCTTAAACCTTTTCTCATAATCAATTAGCCACCCCATGAAGATCTTAGCCACCCTATCAAATCTCTAACCACCCTAAAAGTCATCAATAGCCACTCTATAAAGATCTTAGCCACCTTATGAAGATCATAGCCGCCCTATGATTTTTGCTGTATGTGTAGGGTGAAGTGATGGCAGGGTTTAGAAGTTTTGCCTATAAATAGGCATCACATTGCATGAGATATGAAGAGAAAGGAACTGAGAAGAGAGAATTGCTAAATATTGTATTGTCCTCTCCTTTCTCTTGTCATTTATCTTTCTTTTGTTAAGCTCTAGTGAGTTGGCTTTCATTGGACTTTGGTGAGAAGATTTGAGTTGTAATCTCTTGTATTCTCCCCTTTTGATTAGTGGATTTCTCTTACTGTCTTCTCCCATGGACGTAGGTCACATTGACCGAACCACATTAAATACTGGTGTGTTGTTCTCTTTATTTCTATCAGCTTATATTGCTATCTTTCTCTCTTTATACTCATCATCTCTTGCATTAGAAGCCCACTGCTACAACAATTTGTAGTGACAAAGGTTTTAAACATTTCATATGGGTTAGTCTTTTTTCTAAAAAGATCAAAACACTTCAAGATTACATTAAGAAGTTCAATTTTGAAAGAAATATAACTTTGACATGGTCATGTATGTAATATACGACATGTTTATGCATGCATATATCCTAGCATATTTTTGCTTTAACCTATGCTTCTTGTGGCACTTGATTTTCAACAGATCACCTAATACATACAGATTAAGACAAATGCATTGGGAAATTAAGTATCAAGGATTAGGAGCTTGGATTTCTAGCATCGTACATGTTTCTAGAAAGAGTCGTAAGTTCAATGCAAGCATAAGCTTCTTTTGTTTTACTGTATAAGAACCCATAGGTTCTTTACTTTAAAAAAATAAATAAATAAATAAATAATTCATAGTTTCAAAAGGTATTGCTAACTGCACCTAACAAATGGTAATTAGCTTTACCATTTCCAAATGATACCATATATTAATTAGACGTGAAACACTAAAGGAAGTATATGAAATAATTAATGGTTCCTTTCATTTTGGGAGGTAAAAATCTAAGTAATAAACTGTATATCGCGAGTAATAATTATTTAGCCCCCAAAAAAAATAACAGTGTCATCTTCTACTATGTTATCATTTTCTAGGCTTGAATTAGTTAACAAATTAAGAACATTTACATCTAACTCATTACATCGCGTTGGAAATTAGGTAATTAGGAAGCCATGCATGATGCCATCTTCGACATATGTAGTGTATAAAAAAAGAATAAAAATCTGCTGAACAATGTTTTTGGTCTCGATAGAATATTGCATGCAAAATCTAACTTTGTTTCTTGATTAATCTAGCATTACCCATGCATAAACATGGTTAGGTAACTTCTGCACCCATATTCCAAACTACTGGATGAACCTAGAATATTATAATTATAACTTTGAAGCCTACTTAAGCTTTGACATTTGGATTCCTTGCTAGAGAGAAGATAATTTAAGTTACTAGTTGGTCCCTTTCATTGAAAATTTCTCTTGAAATCTCACACAGCCATATCCAATAGTTAGGCTAGCTAGCACTGCTTAAAATGGATTCTCTTGTAGAATCTATGTACTCCACATCTCTATAAGCACAAGAAACCATGGATTATCTTTCCTTTGCCATGGATATTTTGTTCACATGAGAGAGAGAGAGAGAGAGAGAGAGAGAGAGCCCATGCATGGGGGATTTTGTTGAAACTTCCCATGAATCCTCATAGGCATAGCCACCATGGGAAGTTTCAATAAAAATCCCCATTTTGATCAATTATTTAGAGGTATAGCCTTCAATATGTAGAGGTGTGATGGGTGATGGAGTTATGGTGAGAATTGAGACTTGAGAGGTGAGAGTGGGGCCATCAAAGATAGCTGAATCTTGCGTGCAGTGGCTCCTCCATGAAATCATCCAACTTGTTTATTAGGCCCATTAAATGCAAAAAAGATCTCTTCATAAGAAAGTACTGTTATTAATCTAATTGTTAAAATATAAAGAGGAATACAAATAATATTGCATATATATGAAAAAATAAAGATGAAAAGCAAGCAGAGATGGGGAAGAGCCAGCTAGGTTGGAAAGCATGCATGTTTGATTTGTCCATGATCGAGAGAGAGAGAGAGAGAGAGAGAGAGAGAGAGAGGTCACGTGTTCCACTTGACTTCACAGGCCTAAACTTTGTAGCATTGTGTTCTTTGCAATGCAAGCCCCCACTCCACCTCTCAAACACATCTTTAAACTCCAGGATGTGTATTGTAGGGCTCATATTCTAGACAAAAATACACAAACAAACATGTGCTATAGCTTATGCATATTACCCATGCAACTTAATTTGCTATTATTCACTCAAGTAAACAGACACAAGTTTCTTTTGAACACCGTTAATAGTAATATTTTCCTAGAAAAGATTTTTTTCTCTAAACACAGTTAATGTGTGGGGTTCTAATTACATAGTCCAAAGAAACTTATCTAAGTATTTTGAAACCAAAATAATGTCATAGGTTGGGTTAATTAGTGCGTAAGATACTGTATTCCATGCTTAGACATGGTATTGTAAGACGATGAATCCTACAAAATGTATGATTTCGAACAAATAATAAAATTATGTTTATTGCATACATAGAAGTGAGTATTTTTATATTCTCGATATATATTTTTGTTCGAAAGGCTTTATAATAACTTGTATGAAACTCCAAATGTGTGTCCTAGTTCAATAATATGATTCTCTCCTGCCTATATCCCCTCGAGAATTATCAACAATTATTTGAACAGTAAGTTGGAGGGGTACAAGATATATATTCTTCACATAAATATATTATATTATACTTTTCCTGCTTCAAGAACAACACAATCCACAAATTTTAAGTGCTGCTACAATGATTTCTCCTATACTAAGAGCTGATTCTGTTGTTAGAGTTAAAAATATTTTTACTGAAAAGTCACTTTTTTTTTTCTATATTTTGCTTCAGAAATCATTCTCAACCTATAATCAGAAGACAAATTCAATTTTCCTATAGTACTATGGAAAGTAATATCTGTTTATTCTCTTTCTTATATGTACACCTAATTACGAGCTTTTTTTTAATATGTAACTTGTATGCATAGAATTTTATTTCTTCATTATTGTTATTTCTTTTTTTATTTGCAATACTATTCTACCATCTAATTAGATAGATGAAAAAAATTCTTATTCCTTTTAGCCATCAAAATGGCGGTATACGTCATCCATCATATAATCTCTATGTTCTATAATACATTTGTACAGATGAAAAGTCATAATTTGAAGACTTTAATTACTTATGTATTAATGGTGTGAAATGACCAGTTTAAGTGATAAGACCAGTGAGGTCACAATGGGTAAAACTTTTCCAAGCAACATGGTTTTTCATCTATACATATGGTTGTATTATATGAAGATAGATAGATTACGTATTTCAATGGTCCACATGTTCTTTACTGGAATTTTCTTGTTTATCAAGTAGAGCTTCTAGATATTATCTTATACCTACGAAATATAAAAATATGGTTGACATCAAGCTGACAATTGATTATAGAAAATGTGCAAAATATGTCTGGATTGTTCTAAGCTTATAAAGCGAACTCTTTGAGAGTCTTGGTTGTTGATGATGACATATCAAAGGGAACACACGTTTTTGATGATGATGATAAATAGAGTATATATTGGCATGCATGACATATAATCATGTACATATATGTTCTGATCACTTTCGTCTATGTGACAAATGAGAATTAAAAACAGATAAATGTTCACGCACATGAATGAGCCAAAAAAGCGCTGAGTTGGTGCAACATCCACCCCAATACACTCTCTTGCCCTCACACGTCACCCATTTATGAAGGTGGTCAGATGGTAAAATTGGAGATAAAAAAAATTAAGGATGACAGAAGTAATCATAATATAAATTGTTGAGCTAGAGAAAGTTTGCGGGCACGCACAAAGAGAGAGTTAAAAAGAGAAAAGGGAGTAAGTAATTCACTAAAAGCAATGGTAGAAGAAGATCAAATGCACGACAACGAGAGAGAGAAGCAAAGAGGAGATGAGTGAGAGAGGGGGGGCCAATCACCTCACATTAGCTAGGGCTACCGCCCATCTGTCCTCTTCATGAGATGTCGTTCTCTCATCTTTAACTCCAGCCTCCCCCCCACCCCCCCACCCCCCCCCCCCCCCCCACAACACACACACACACACACACACTCAATCTCTTCATGTCTATCAACTCTCTCCCATATCCTCTCCTTTGTTTTCATATTTATATATAGGTTGATAATAGGCTGCAAGTATTGTAGCTAGTTAGTAATATTAATATCACTATTAGTACTGATATCTATCTTTATCTTGTTGAGTTTTTAACACAAACACCACCCCCCTCCCCCCCACCCCACCCCCCCCCCCCCCCCCCCCAAACCAACCCAACTTGCACTAGTCCTAGGACACATATGATAAAAGGGGTGAAGTGAGAGCTGAAGGAGGTGATGAATCCCGAGAAACGCAACAATAGCGGGCTGTGGCAATCATCGCAGCAGATATGAGCAGAGACGATGGCAAGGACGACCATGAGAACGACTTGGTGATGCCCGGATTCCGCTTCCACCCCACGGAAGAGGAGCTGATTGAGTTCTACCTTCGTCGCAAGGTTGAGGGGAGACGATTCAACGTGGAGCTCATAACCTTCCTAGATTTGTACCGCTACAATCCTTGGGAGCTTCCAGGTTTTGTAGCCATATACCTGCTTTAATTTTACTTGTTCTTATTTTTATTTAATTTTTTAAGATTTCAAGATCTAGAGTGTGTATATATAGGCATATATGTAATTTAAAGAATTGTGGATTAGAAGTTCTTGTTTATGAAAAAAATTTGTTGTTTGAGCTTAATTTGTACTCATTTCTCTTCTATATCTTTTTCTCTCATCCTCAATTTTATGAAAAAACAGAAGGGATTTTCTCTCATCTTCTCTTTTTCAATTTTTCTTTTCCTTTTCTATAGTTTCTTCTGGTTTTCAAGGTCTAGAAATTCATGCTTCTTAGAGATACATAATCCCAGAACTTTAGTATTCCTGTTAGTGGAGAATTTAATTTTCTTGGAGCTTATCAATTAAGATATCCCTTATATTCATTATCCTTTCTATTTTCTTTTTTCTTTTTCGTGAATTCCCTTAAATTTCTCATACCTTTCATGCATAAGTTCAAGATCCAGATGTCCTGTGCGCATATATAATTCAAAGAATTAGGTGGTTCTTGTTCATGAAAACATTTTTTTCTGGAGCTACTCTCACCTCTTTCTTGATTCCACACAAAAATATGTCATGTTTTAAATGGATCAAGAATTGGGTACAGGCCTTTGTGCACGGAAACTTTCATTGCTTGACCTTGTTCTTGCAGCATTAGCTGCTATTGGGGAGAAGGAATGGTTCTTTTATGTGCCGAGAGACCGGAAGTACAGGAACGGGGATCGTCCCAACCGCGTGGCAACGTCTGGGTACTGGAAGGCAACAGGAGCTGACAGGATGGTCCACGGTGAGGATGCCCGGACCATTGGCCTGAAGAAGACCCTTGTGTTCTACTCCGGCAAGGCTCCCAAGGGAATTCGGACCAGTTGGATCATGAACGAGTACCGGTTGCCACATAGCGATACTGATAAGTATCAGAAGGTAAGGAATTTGATTTATGCAGGTTCTAGTCATAATTTAGGTATATAATTTTTCGAGAATTAGTGATTGAAGAGGGGGACTAATTTTACAAAGATTTTTTTTTTTTGAATTTGATCTTCCCTTCTTCCTTGTCCATTTCTTAGGTCTATAATAGTTCATTTATGTAGTTTTTGTTAATTAGGGTTTCTTTCATGATATAGTTTCTGGGCTGACACCTGAATGTTGGGCTTCATCCTTTGTTTTGTTGTCACTACTGCAAACCCTAATTTAATTTTCTTCTCTTATTCTCCTCAATTTTTGATCTCCTCTTTCATTAAAGTCCTTCTACTTTGTTTAGAAGTCTCTGTACATATATTGCAAACCGTAATTCTTTGCTCTCTTTTTTTTATGCTCCTCAAAGTCTAAATTTGATCCATACTATTTTCCTTTTGAATTCACTATATATTTTCTCCTCCTCCTTGTTCTCTCTATTCTTCTTCTTAGTAATTTCCCCTTGTATCTAACTAGGAGAGCCTGTTTACTGTTACTAACATTCTCCTCTTCCTTAATTCTCATTCAACTTGTCCTCCTCCTTGTTCTTCTCTTTCATGCATATCAATTCCTAGACCATATGGACTAATGTTGCTTGAAACCCCCATTATTCTTTGCAGGCTGAAATCTCTCTGTGCCGTGTCTACAAAAGAGCAGGTGTCTACGACCACTATCAACTCCCCGGCACGCTCTCCTCCAAGACATCCTCCTCAAGACGACAACAACAACAACCTGAACACGGCGCAAAGCACATGACTGCATCTCACCACCCACCATCGACCTTTGCACCACTTGCAGGAGACTCTTCATCATCTTCACAATCCTCCTCCGCAGAGAAGATGCCCCTCTACGCTCCAACAACTTCGACTTCAATCGAAGAGAACGGAACTACTACAGCACTGCAGCCCTCCTCAAAGAACAATACTACTGAAGGTGGATTCAGCTCTCTCCTAGCTTCAACTACTGCTTATAGTAATAACAATGTGGATCATGATCACATTCACCCAACTAGTACAATGGAAGAGCTCAATAGGGTAGTAGTAAGCTACAACAACAGCCCTGAGCTCCTCCCATTTCCATCACAACCTCCATTGCTTCCCTTCAACATGGTGCCCGTTTCAGCTGACAAGTTGTGGGATTGGAATCTCTTGCCAGAGGCTGGCCATGGGAGAGACTACACTAGTACTAGTTTCAAGTGATCATTAATTAATTGCCATTTTAAATATAGTTTAAAACACTACTGGTTGTTAAGGCCACTTCCTTAATTTTTATGGTCCTAATTTTTCAACTTCATCAATATGTATGTATGTATGTATGCAACTTCCAAGACTATATATATGTTATTAAGTTTACTATGATACTTTGGAAGGTTCCAAGATCATGCATATGCGTGATCTGTATGAGTTTGTTGGATTCTGTGTTGGCTAATGCATTGCCATTCTGACATTATGCATGAAATAATGTGGCCATGGTGAGTGAAAGAAGACTCTGGCAGAGATCCTGCTGATGAATATGAGAGTACAGTTGAAGACATGTGAATGAATGAATGCATGAAGGCCATTGTCTTTTTGTTAATGGTTAAAGCATCTCTTAATTTGTCTGATTCAAGATCATGAGACAGATTATATATAATCTAGTTCATCACTGAGTTAATTAATACATATGCTTGGATTTGTTTTTGACTTACTAGTCACAAGGGTTTGGAATTTGGAGTGTTGTTTCATTGACTCTGTCAGTGAGTACTGCTGAAGATGCTTTGTATTGTATGCATACACAGCAAAGATTTGGAGATCTCTGTCCACCACAACTTATAACATTCCCATATCCTTCTGGGTTCTGGCTGGGCGAGCTAACTAGATAGAGCATGCATGCATTCATGCATGGTTTCTTCCCAAACTAAATCTGGTTCATGAACCATGGTGATGTACAAAGGTGACACAAATTGGATGTACAGATAATTTTCAGGAAAGAGTGATACCTTCTCTCTCTCTCTCTCTCTCTCTCTCTCTCTCTCTCTCTCTCTCTACCCGTGAAAACTGGAAATTTTTTGGTTTCTTTGTATAGGCCTTGCCTTTGTTCATTGTAGAGGAATCCATATCATTTTCAAGCAAAGCAACTCGTATCTTAGGCTTTGTAAATAGTATACAGGCCAGGATTCGTTAGCCCACAAACAAAATCAACCAACACTAGTTCTGATTGAATTTGGGAGCTGCTGAGCATGTAACTAGAAGCATTGCCTGTGTTAAGCCTCTCCTCAACCACTTTGGCAGTGGATGATCCGCTTCCTCAGATCATAATTGTGCATTAAAATTGAAGTGATTGAAATTTCATTTAATGAATAACCAGCCACAATGTTCCATGTATTGTGCTCTCGTTTTCACTTTTCACTCAAAAGAAACTATGATCGTTAAACTAATAAATGAAAAGGTCGATTGTCCACCGCGTATTGGCAATCAAGAGGATCTGAATGTCACCAAAAGTTCAATGCATGCCTGTATCCAACAAGCTGGCATTTAAGGCTGGAATTGAACAGCCACTGGCTTACAAAAAAACTGGTGGGGTTCTTGGAAAATTCTTACACCTAAGGTTGCAGAGGAACCTAATCTGTATGTTGTATTTATCTTTATTTCAAATATAAGACTACAAACTCAAAAACTGTCGTGAAATTTAAGAAAATCATCATGAAAAATTGTGTTTTCGTTGCAGTTATTCTCTGAACCGCTGTGACATTTTGATTTGATGGCGGTCAAAAATCGCCTTGAAATTTTCACATCGCCTGGATAGATAACGATTTTTGAACCGCCGCCGTTGCTTTTTACGGTGGTTTTATACCGTCATGAAAACCCATTTATGTTATAGTGTAAGTAACATTTTCACCTCTATTTACAATTTTCAAACATAAACACAGCGTCTGATTCCTACTAAAATATAAGGAATACTAATTATCTACGAGTGTGAAAAGATGATGGTATGCTGGAACAAATTATATATCACATGCAATTAAATCAACAAGTCCATTGCATTGGTGTGATCACTAGAAACAAAGTAATATTTCACACTAGTTAACCTTAGAACTTGATTAGTTATTTCTCGTACTGCTACTTTGTTAAATACATCGGCTCAACTACAAAGGTTATACAGCATTTTAGAGAACATGGGTCCGGTATGGGCCACGTCTGATCGTCAGTTCAAATCACGATGTGTTACGTGAGCTTGATTTAAACACAAAATCAGTAGCCATCACGTTAATGCCTGCACTGGAGTTGGGATAAGCCCAACACGTAATGTTCTTAATTCCTCCCATATATAAAGCACCGTATTGTTTTATCCACTGCAACTGATCAGAATAATCATAATCAAATGGAATATAGTCATATACCAAACAAAAGTTTTTCTAATAAGCAAAGACCCAACCTTACCTGTGAAGCTCGACTCAAAGGTTCGGTAAGAGCAAAACAATGAAGCTTATATTGCCTCCCATCTTTCATTCCAACGCTCAGGTGATTCAATCTCCGTTTGGTTGGTTACAATGAATCATATCATAGACATGCGGCAAATTCTTTCATTGTTTCTCCTGGTGATTGAGGCTTTGCCTTAGTTCGGCTCAAATGTTCTCAGAAAAATATAAATGCTTTGAACTGAGGAAATTGCTTTCAAGGATTTGATACAGTTTCAAAGTAGGAGTTAGATTGCCAAGAAAGGCAATGTTTAACTCTGATACTATCAATACAAGACTTTTTGACGTTGACAATATTTTCCATTAGATAGACTTGGGTCCTTTGGGGAAAATACGAAGATGAATATTTTTCATTTAAATTCAATGTTAAGCCATTCACATTGAAAATCCAGTCAGCTAGGATTGATCTACATTATTAATAGTGCTTAAAAATAAATTTTCATGTGTTTTAAATAATTTATTCTTATTCATCAAGTAGGCGCAAAATGAACTACTAAAATATGAGTTGGTTAGTTTAACAATGTAAAATATTGAAACCTAACAAATGTCGGTGTGTGAAAAAATTTAAATGTTTAAATCATGATCAAATAATTGGATTGAGAATTTGTATGTCTAAAATCATAAATTTAAGTAATATGCTACTTTCAGTCATTCATTTTGTGCCTACTTGATGCATGTATAAAAAAACTACAAAACACTTAATTTTTATTTTAAATTACTTTAAATAATGTAAATCAACTTCAACAGAGTAAATCTTCCATTTAAATGCTGCAACATTGAATTTGAGTGAGAATGATTCATACTCAGATCCTTCTGGAAGTAGTCAATGTTGGCCCAAAGGCTCATCACTTTAGTTTTGATGATGATTAATTCATATAGTTATTGTACTAATGATCTTGTGCTTATTTAGTTTCATATATCTAATCAAGATCTTAGTCGGTGTTTAGCTTCAATGAAAGATTTGAAGTCAAGTTTTAGAGCAAACACATATAGATTAAAGAGATCGCGCGTCAAGATCGCATCTAGCACTCTGATGGAATCAAGCTCTTTGGATCGTATTTGGATCGAGTCGGCTTGGAGAAGGAGTTCTACAAGAGGACTTTGGTTTATTTTGTTTTAGTTTGTGTTTAGATCTTGTGTAAGATAGACTAGTATTGATATGCTCAAGTTCACATACACACACAAATTCAGTACGTTTGATTTTCGGTTTAACCGGTTTTGAATTTCAAGTACACATATATATATGATTTTTCATGAATAGATAGAATCAAAATAAGTTTACATGGTTTAATGTATATTGGATTTCATCTATATCATCTATACTTCATATATTTAGAAAAACTTATTTTTATGATTCTATTTCATGCGTTTAGAGTTTTGTAATTAACAAAACTTATTTTGGATTTAATGTCAAAAACATAGATATATCTTTTATATGTGTATTGGATTCTATCCATACACTCTATGCTTCAAAGGAGCTTAAATATCTTATTTTTGTATTTATACAAGTTTGAGAAAATCGGATTTCCATTTCAAAGTTTGATTTTTTACAAAATACCGATTTTGTGTTAAACTTAATTTCTATATCATAATAATAATTCAAATAGTTTGTAATATGTGTTGATTTTTGGTCAAACATATTTGTTCTTTAAATATTTATAAGAATATATTTTTGTGAAATTTATGAGAATTTATGGGATTTTATAGGTGTTAAAAGACCAAGTTTCATAGCCTATAATCCCTAGCCTGAGCCTGCTGGCGGTCGACCGGCCGGTCGACTGAACAAGAGCTCGGTCGACCAATGTGCACAAGGCCTTGCCTATAAGGCCAGTCGATCTGGCAGTCGACCGACTGTAACTACCCAACTCTCGGGTAGTGCCGGTTGACCAGGCGGTTGACCGACAGGCTGAGTGTCTTTAGGCTTGGTCGATCGGGCGGTCGACCAGTAGGCGAGTTTTGTCTGAGGACTGGGCGGTCGACTGGTGGCTCAACGGTCAGAAATATGACCGTTGGACGGTCGACCGGCCGGTCGATTGACAGGTCAAAACTAACCTTTTATGGACCCCAACGGCTATATTCTTGAGAGCCTATAAATATGGGTACTCTCAAGCTGTTTTAACCAAGGTTTTGAGAGCTATTCTTCCCACCTATTTTAGTGGTTTACAACAAGTTTAAAGAGGTTTTTGAGCCTAAAATCTTTATCTTTTATTTGTTTTCAAAGTGTTGGAAAAATCAAAGAAAAGGGAGTCTTTGGGAATTGGTTTTGATCTTTGTGATTTTCTGCTCCACTGCTGGGGTTTCCCCCACTCAGAGTTGATCCTTCCGCTGCTGGGATTTTTCCCACTCAGATGACCGTGTCTAGGCGTTCTGTTGATGGTATTTTTCCCACTTGAACTACTCCATTGATGTGATTTTTCCCACTGAGAGTCAGTCCTTTCACTGTCGGGATTTTTCCCACTCAGAGAATTATGCCTGTATGCTCCGCTAATGGAATTTCTCCCACTAAGAGACTTCAAAGCAGACTTGCCTACATACTCTTTCTCAAATAGCCTAGGGGAATCGAAGCTCTCCGTTGTGGGATTTCTCCCACTGGGAGTCGCTACTCTGCTGCAGGGAAATCCCTCTCTCAGAGCCGTCGTTTGATATTTTTTTGATGGGATTCCTCACTCGAAAATACAAACACTAGCCTACAAGCTCTCTTCATCAGACCCACCGGCGGATAAACCTCAGGCAGTTTCCCTCTGCCGGGTTCACGCCAGATCACCGCTACGCTGCTGAGATTTTCCCATTTGGAGTAGACATATCCAATCTGTCGATAGGATTTCTCCCACTTCAAGTCCCTCCGGGTTCAAAACTTCGCTGATGGGATTTTCCCCATTCGAAAGCTGTTAGCCTGACTCAGTTATTGGGATTTCCCCCACCTAGAGAGCAACATTGTTGCTGAGATTTTTCCCACTCGAAGTACCGGATCGACACTCCACTATTAGGATTTCCCCCACACAGAGTAGAGGCATCCACTTCAGGCCTTTTTCCAACTTGTAGGGATCTGAAGAATCTATGATCGCAAAGGACGCACGGTATATACATGAGGGTTTCCTTATTTGGATTATTCCCTCGACGTACTAGTTCCATGAAATCACAGACTGGAAGCGTTGTTGATAGGCACGATCACCCTGAAATCACCTAGAGGGAGGTGAATAGGTGATAAGACTAATCTAAAAACTAAATGCGAAATTACAAAACTAATTGCAACAAAACTTAGTGCAACCAACGAGTGTAACCGAATTCCCCGTGAAGGGCTCTGGATTAACTCCTCTTGATTCATCTGAATAAAAGTTGAGGCGCTATATGAAGCTCTCGTGGTTAAGCACAAGTGAGGCTCACACAAACAATCCAAGCATATAAGGATAGGCAATATGAATCAATGCAAGGCACAACACAAGCATATAATATATGACAATATGAATGATACAATACACAAATAAAGAGAGAGGGTTAAGAGACAATGGATCAAACGCAAACACAAAGATATGTTCCGAGGTTCGAGCCCCTAGCTCTACGTCCCCGCCTTCACCGAGAAGGATTTCTAATCCACTAGGAGTACCGAACTCCTCTCTCAACCAATACAATGCCACCGAGGCAATACAAACTCAATCCACCTCACAAAGAGGGATAGGCCCTTAGCCAAACAACCACAAATCACCTCTACCGAAGAGGGATACAAACCAACACTAACTTCACCTCACCAAGAGGGAGTAAACCAACAATCTCAACCTCTACCAATGAGGGAGAAAACACCAACCCAATTCCACCTCTACCAAAGAGGGATACAACAAGAAAGGGTTTACAACTTGGTGGTTTCCTCAACCACAAACAATTTTCCCACAAAAAAATGATCCTAATAGAATAGGATAGAAGATAGCTCAAGTGTGAAAATCAAGGTGTTTTTGAAAATCAAATAACGAAGAAAAACTACTTGGAAACCTCTTGTAAATGATAGAAATGAAAATTCAAAACAATATCCCAAAAACCTAGTTTTCTTTGAATTTCCAAAACCCTTGAAAACAAAACAAAGATGAAATCTTTTAAGCTTTAAACACTTTTGAAATCTTGTAAAAATACTTTTGAAAGTAGGAATTTTTCTTATTAAAAATCTTGGCCAAAATCCCAAAGGAATGGGGTTTATATAGGCCCAAATAGAAAACTAACCGTTGGCTGTTTTTTACAGCCAGATAGGCTGACAGTCGACCGCCCGGTCAACCGCCAACGGTCATAGTTATGACCGTTGGAGACCTGCGGTCGACCGGCCTGTCGATCGTAGAAAAACAGAGAGCAGAGCTCTCTGGTCCGGTCAACCGCCCGGTCGACCGGCCCAACTGCCTGGCCAACGTGCACAGGCTTGTGCACGTCGGTCGACCGCCCGGTTGACCGACTCTGGGGTCCGGTCGACCGGTCGGTCGACCGCCAGAGCCTGTCAGGCAGAAATCTGGGTCAGAAAAACTTGTTAAAAAATATTCTAATAAATCCCATAAATCTCTTAAAAATCCACAAAATAGTTTCTACATTTTATAAGATATACAAACATGTGTTAAAAATTTCAACACAAATATCAAACATTTTGGACTATTTTTGTGTCTTATAAATTTTATCAAAATCCAAAAACTGTATTTTACCAAACTTTGATTTTTCAATAGGAAATCTGATTTTTTCTAAAACTCATTTAACTACAAAAACATGATACTTAATCACATTTAGGCATGATGCATATGGACATAAGCCCAATATACATGAAACATATATATATCATTGTTTTTTACTTTAATTCCAAAAATATGTTTTGTTAAAAATATCAAAACACCAAACCTCATGAATAGGTAAGTCAAAATAAGTTTGTCTAGGAAGTTAAGCATGCATGTATATAGAATGAATCTACTATACATAAACCATTTAAACTTGTTTTGATCTAACTATTCATGAAAACCAATATTGGTTAAACCAAAAACCGAAAACCAATATCCAAAACATAAAACGTGTGTGTATTGTGAACTTGAGCATATCACACTATCTAATCTTTACACATGGATCTAAAACACAAACTAAACTAGGATACCTAAGTCTTCTTGACGATCTCCATCTTCAAGTCGACTCGATCCAAAACTCTGTGATCCACCGAGCTTGACTCCAACGAGTGCTATATATGATCTTGATGTTCGAGCTCTGAAAACACCATGTGAAAGCTTCCAAACCATCTTGTTGAAGCTAATCACCTAATAATATCTTGAATAAAGATCTGAAACTAAAATCACATGATTATTAGTACACATAACTACATGAGTTAATCATCATCAAAACTAGAGTGGAAGGCCACTGGGCCAACAATCTCCCCCTTTTTGATGATGACGAAACTCATGGAGTTATATATGCATGGATTAAAGTTAAGCTTCAAAGAAGCTCCCCCTTAACTCATGCATCACAATAAACATATAAATATGCAATGAAATTTAAAACACGAAAATGCATAGACATGCATAAAACAATGAACCATGGTCTTAATACCAATTAAATGGTAAAACTCTAGTAAAGCTCTTGATACCAAAATAAAAACATGTTCTTTAAATAAAGCTCTTGATACCAATTAAATGTTCTTTTAAATAAAGCTCTTGATACCAATTAAACGACAAACTAATAAATAAAAATATGTTTCTAGATAAACAAAACTTGCATATAAAAACATGCATATAAACTCAAATAATTCTCCACCTTTTTGTCAATCATCAATAAAGGGTCAAAGTAAAAATAAATCAATAAATTCTTCTCTCCCTTTTTGTTCTAACCAAAGAATCAACAAAGGGGTTAAAAACAATAAATGCAATGTTCTCCCCCTTTTTGTCTAAAAACAAAATTGATGTAAATAAGGGGTGACAATCAATTAAGATGCCAAAAAAAATATGTCAAAGTAGTGCATCTTGATACCAATTGAAAGGAAACATAAAAACATTGATACCAATTTAAGAAGCAAAAGCATCTTGATACCAATTGAAAGGAAACATAAAAACATTGATACCAATTTAAGAAGCAAAAGCATCTTGATACCAATTAAAAACATTCAAATAAACATCTTGATATCAATAAAGAGTATTATTCTTTTAAGCATATGATACCAATTGAAATTATAATATTCTACAATTTTTTTAATTCATTTTCTATCATAAAGTAAGGGAGTGGAAATCTAGGGTAAACAAAATACCAATTGAAAGATAAAATATGAGTTTTCCCCCTTTATGAAATATCAATTGAAATTATGCAAAAGCTTTTATTAGCATACCAATTAAAAAACTAATCAATTGAAATATTATATTCATTAAAAATTCAAGCTTTAGCATAAACATATATATGTTGAAAATTATATACCAATCGAAATTGATACTATAGGAAATGAAGGCATACATACATACAAATATATGAGTATACAAAAATGTCAATATTGATACCAATCGAAAGAATCCAATGATACCAATTGAAACACAAATAATATCTAGTGTATATCTCATATTTCCTTCCATAACGAAGAATACGAACTAGTTAAATGGAAAAAACTTTTAAACTAGTACGAAATCCTTCAAGTAAGGAATAAAACAAAAATATTTTTCATGAAACTATGTAAATCACATGATCACTAATAACACTCAAAATCCATAAAGCTCATACATACTCATGAAAACACAATCATGAGAAACATTAAAAGAGGTGAGTGTACAAGTGTTAAGTGAAATACAAAGACATGAAAATAGTCAATTTAGCTCGATATTCCTTAAAACATGAGAATCATCAAAACTCGATTTCTTCAAGACATATGTATGTCAAGTACAGACTAAAGTATACATACATATCCAAAACATAACAAGTCCACAAATGTATATGCATGAAGGCACGTGGCTCAAAGGATGTATATGTATAAACAATAGTTTGGACAAGATAGACATATACATGAAGTCAAACACAAACACATGAACATGAAAAATATGAATACAATTCAAATGCATGAATCATCAAAACTAGACTATACTAGCACATCTAATGGGTACAAATAGGCGTGTAAGCACAAACATATAAAGATCTATTTGTGCCCACTCTATGTACAAGTATATATCCTAGTCTTAATGAAAACTAACATTTAAACATATATTCAAAACTTAAAGCATAAAACAAGAAATACATCAACATGATAAGCATAAAAACGATCATTATGTATATGCATGTGCATTAGATCTAGGATATACATATTAGTTCAAAACAAGGTGAGAACACATAAGTATAGATCCATATAAAACATGGGTGTCTCAAACAACTAAACATATATATAACTAATCTAATAAACATGACATAGGCATAATGAGCAATAAAACATGATATGCTATAAATTTATGAACATGAAAAGCATGCAAATAATAAACGGGAGTTAGAGATTGATACCAAAACCGATGAAGGCACCTCTCTAGTTCTCCAAACTAAGGTGGTCCTCCCACCAAACATCCCTTGAAAGTGATGCATCCACGTAATACTCATGAAGCTCGGACGCATCCACTCCAAGGTACCTCAACTCTCACGTCATGCGAGACCCTACACCTACATCAAATACAATAGGGGTGGTCTTTGGTACCCATACTCTTTTGGGTCCATGGGGGTTAGTCCTTTTTCTAACCCAAACAAAATTATTTGCTAAATTTTCATCATGAATTCTATCATAGCAAAATCTAGCAAGTTGGCCCTTACGTCCACAATGTGTACAAGTGTACACATGAGCATATATGTAATGGGTGTGATCGTGAGAAGCATGTGTATGCCGTGTATGGTGTGCATGCATAATAGGAACTTATTTCTTTCGAAATAAAGATTCCAACCGTGTATGATTTATGGAACAATGACTCAAAGTGGAGCCCAAACAATCTACACTCTTCTTAAGCATGGATATATCATTTTCAATTAAAGAAGAAGTGTGGCATGCAATAGGTGAACTAGATGAAGCTATCCTAGCATGGCAATATGTGAATCAATATTATTTTACAAAGTAATGTTTTTCTTTAAACAAACATCTAATTCTTGTGAAATTAAAGCAATTTTCAATTTTAAAGAATCATTTTCTTTTAAAACAAAATTGACTTTTGAAGACAAGTTTTCATTTTTCTTTAAAACATCATTACAATCATTTGTAGATTTCAAAAATTCATTTTCTTTTAGTACAAGATCAAGTTGAGATTTCAATGAATCCCTCTCATTTGAAATCTCTTCTTTCTCTTGCAAAACCTTGTCAAGTCTAGAAAGCAAATTTTTATTTTCATTGTTAAGTCCTAGACTTTTCTTTTTCAACAAATTATATTTTTCTATTAATTTTTCACAAACAATAGAAAGTTCTTCATTCAAGGCATGGGCATCAATATTCTCATCACATGAAGAACTACAATCTAACTGTGATTCCGAATGTACCTCAAGGGAGTTATTCCCTTGGACCATAAAGCATTGTGACTCGGATTCTCCACTAGATTCATCCTCCATGATGTTGGGCATTTGAAGCTCGGAGGAAGTCAACTTGTTCCACACTGCAAAGGCGGAATCAAAGTTAGAAACAATAGAAAGATATTCTTTAGAAAGCGTGCTTCTAATAGCCTCAAGAGCTTGTGCATTGGCCCCAATATGATTGCGGTTACCAAGATAGCATTTCTTGGTAGCGGCAAGGAACACATGCAAACCTAGGGTTTTCAAATACATGGACATCCTAAGTTTTCATATGTCAATGTTGGAGACATCGAACATGGGAGGTGACATGCAATCCATGAGTGTGTGCAAACAATATATATGTGCAAAATGCAAATGGTAGATTAGCAAACCAAGATCTCACTCCTAGGTGGTTAAACCTAAGTATCAGGAGCGGAGGCTCTGATACCAATTGAAATCACCTAGAGGGGGGTGAATAGATGATAAGGTTAATCTAAAAACTAAATGCGGAATTACAAAACTCATTGCAACAAAACTTAGTGCAACCAACGAGTGTAGCCGAATTCCCCGTGAAGGGCTCTGGACTAACTCCTCTTGATTCCTCTGAATAAGAGTTGAGGCGCTATATGAAGCTCTCGTGGTTAAGCACAAGTGAGGCACACACAAACAATCCAAGCATATAAGGATAGGCAATACGAATCAATGCAAGGCAAACACAAGTAAATAATATATTACAATATGAATGATGCAATACACAAATAAAGAGAGAGGGTTAAGAGACAATAGATCAAACGCAAACACAAAGATATGTTTCGAGGTTCGAGCCCTAACTCTACGTCCCCGCCTTCACTGAGAAGGATTTCTAATCCACTAGGAGAACCGAACTCCTCTCTCAACCAATACAATGCCACCGAGGCAATACAAACTCAATCCACCTCACAAAGAGGGATAGGCCCTTAGCCAAACAACCACAAATCACCTCTACCGAAGAGGGATACAAACCAACACTAACTTCACCTCACCAAGAGGGATAAACCAACAATCTCAACCTCTACCAATGAGGGAGCAAACACCAACCCAATTCCACCTCTACCAAAGAGGGATACAACAAGAAAGGTTTTACAACTTGGTGGTTTCCTCAACCACAAACAATTTTCCCACAAAAAATGATCCTAAAAGAATAGGATAGAAGATAGCTCAAGTGTGAAAATCAAGGTGTTTTTGGAAATCAAATAACAAAGAAAAACTACTTGGGAAACCTCTTGTAAATGATAGAAATGAAGATCCAAAACAATATCCCAAAAACTTAGTTTACTTTGAATTTTTCAAAACCCTTGAAAACAAAATAAAGATGAAATCTTTTAAGCTTTAAACACTTTTGAAATCTTGTAAAAACACTTCAGAAAGTAGAAATTTTTCTTGTTAAAAATCTTGGCCAAATCCCAAAGGAATGGGGTTTATATAGGCCCAAACAGAAAACTAGCCGTTGGCTGTTTTTACAGCCAGATACGGCTGGCGGTCGACCGCCCGGTTGACCGCCAACGGTCATAATTATGACCGTTGGAGACCTGCGGTCGACAGGCCAGTCGACCGTAGAAAAACAGAGAGCAGAGCTCTCTGGTCCGGTCAACCGCCCGGTCGACCGGCCCAAGTGCCTGGTCAACGTGCACAGGCTTGTGCACGTCGGTCGACCACCCGGTCGACCGACTCTGGGGTCCGGTCGACCGCCAGAGCCTGTCATGCAGAAATCTGGGTCAGAAAAACTTGTTAAAAAAATATTCTAATAAATCCCATAAATCTCTTAAAAATCCACAAAAATAGTTTCTAACATTTTATAAGATATACAAACATGTGTTAAAAATTTCAACACAAATATCAAACATTTTGGACTATTTTGTGTCTTATAAATTTTATCAAAATCCAAAAACTGTATTTTACCAAACTTTGATTTTTCAATAGGAAATCTGATTTTTCCTAAAACTCATTTAAATACAAAAACATGATACTTAAACACATTTAGGCATGATGCATATGGACATAAATCCAATATACATGAAACATATATATATCATTGTTTTTGACTTTAATTCCAAAAATATGTTTTGTTAAAAATATCAAAACACCAAACCTCATGAATAGGTAAGTCAAAATAAGTTTGTCTAGGAAGTTAAGCATGCATGTATATAGAATGAATCTACTATACATAAACCATTTAAACTTGTTTTGATCTAACTATTCATGAAAACCAATATTGGTTAAACCAAAAACCGAAAACCAATATCCAAAACATAAAACGTGTGTGTATTGTGAACTTGAGCATATCACACTATCTAATCTTTACACATGGATCTAAAACACAAACTAAACTAGGATACCTAAGTCTTCTTGACGATCTCCATCTTCAAGTCGACTCGATCCAAAACTCTGTGATCCACCGAGCTTGACTCCAACGAGTGCTATATATGATCTTGATGTTCGAGCTCTGAAAACACCATGTGAAAGCTTCCAAACCATCTTATTGAAGCTAATCACCTACTAATATCTTGAATAAAGATCTGAAACTAAAATCACAAGATTATTAGTACACATAACTACATGAGTTAATCATCATCAAAACTAGAGTGGAAGGCCACTGGGCCAACAATCTCCCCCTTTTTGATGATGACAAAACTCATGGAGTTATATATGCATGGATTAAAGTTAAGCTTCAAAGAAGCTCCCCCTTAACTCATGCATCACAATAAACATATAAATATGCAATGAAATTTAAAACACGAAAATGCATAGACATGCATAAAACAATGAACCATGGTCTTAATACCAATTAAACGGTAAAACTCTAGTAAAGCTCTTAATACCAAAATAAAAACATGTTCTTTAAATAAAGCTCTTGATACCAATTAAATGTTCTTTTAAATAAAGCTCTTGATACCAATTAAACGACAAACTAATAAATAAAAATATGTTTCTAGATAAACAAAACATGCATATAAAAACATGCATATAAACTCAAATAATTCTCCCCCTTTTTGTCAATCATCAATAAAGGGTCAAAGTAAAAACAAATCAATAAATTCTTCTCCCCCTTTTTGTTCGAACCAAAGAATCAATAAAGGGGTTAAAAACAATAAATGCAATGTTCTCTCCCTTTTTGTCTAAAAATAAAAATGATGTAAATAAGGGGTGACAATCAATTAAGATACCAAAAAAATATGTCAAAGTAGTGCATCTTGATACCAATTAAAAGGAAACATAAAAACATTGATACCAATTTAAGAAGCAAAAGCATCTTGATACCAATTAAAAACATTCAAATAAACATCTTGATATCAATAAAGAGTATTATTCTTTTTATGCATATGATACCAATTGAAATTATAATATTCTACAATTTTTTTAATTCATTTTCTATCATAAAGTAAGGGAGTGGAAATCTAGGGTAAACAAAATACCAATTGAAAGATAAATATGAGTTTTCTTCCTCTTTATGAAATACCAATTAAAATTATGCAAAAGCTTTTATTAGCATACCAATTGAAAAACTAATCAATTGAAATATGATATTCATTAAAAATTCAAGCTTTAGCATAAACATATATATGTATGAAAATTATATACCAATCGAAATTGATACTATAGGAAATGAAGGCATACATACATACAAATATATGAGTATACAAAAATGTCAATATTGATACCAATTGAAAGAATCCAATGATACCAATTGAAACACAAATAATATCAAGTGTATATGTCATATTTCCTTCCATAACGAAGAATATGAGCTAGTTAAATGGAAAAAACTTTTAAACTAGTATGAAATCCTTCAAGTAAGGAATAAAACAAAATATTTTTTATGAAACTATGTAAATCACATGATCACTAATAACACTCAAAATCCATAAAGCTCATACATACTCATGAAAACACAATCATGAGAAACATTAAAAGAAGTGAGTGTACAAGTGTTAAGTGAAATACAAAGACATGAAAATAGTCAATTTAGCTCGATATTCCTTAAAACATGAGAATCATCAAAACTCGATTTCTTCAAGGCATATGTATGTCAAGTACAGACTAAAGTATACATACATATCCAAAACATAACGAGTCCACAAATGTATATGCATGAAGGCACGTGGCTCAAAGGATTCATATGTATAAACAATAGTTTGGACAAGATAGACATATACATAAAGTCAAACACAAACACATAAACATGAAAAATATGAATACAAGTCAAATGCATGAATCATCAAAACTAGACTATACTAGCACATCTAATAGGTACAAATAGGCGTGTAAGCACAAACATATAAAGATCTATTTATGGCCCACTCTATGTACAAGTATATATCCTAGTCTTAATGAAAACTAACATTTAAACATATATTCAAAACTTAAAGCATAAAACAAGAAATAAATCAACATGATAAGCATAAAACGATCATTATGTATATGCATGTGCATTAGATCTAGAATATACATATTAGTTCAAAACAAGGTGAGAACACATAAATATAGATCCATATAAGACATGAGTGTCTCAAACAACTAAACATGTATATAACTAATCTAATAAAAATGACATAGGCATAATGAGCAATAAAACATGATATGCTATAAATTTATGAACATGAAAAGCATGCAAATAATAAACTGGAGTTAGATATTGATACCAAAACCGATGAAGGCACCTCTCTAGTTCTCTAAACCAAGGTGGTCCTCCCACCAAACATCCCTTGAAAGTGATGCATCCACATAATACTCATGAAGCTCGGAACGCATCCACTCCAAGATACCTCAACTCTCACGTCATGCGAGAGCCCACACCTACATCAAATACAATAGGGGTAGTCTTTGGTACCCATACTCTTTTGGGTCCATGGGGGTTAGTCCCTTTCCTAACCCAAACAAAATTATTTGCTAAATTTTCATCATGAATTCTATCATAGTAAAATCTAGCAAGGTGACCCTTACGTCCACAATGTGTACAAGTGTACACATGAGCATACATGTAATGGGTGTGATCGTGAGGAGCATGTGTATGCCGTGTATGGTGTGCATGCATAAGAGGAACTTGTTTCTTTCGAAACAAAGATTCCAACCGTGTATGATTCATGGCACAATGGCTTAAAGTGGAGCCCAAACAATCTACACTCTTCTTAAGAATGGATATATCATTTTCAATTAAAGAAGAAGTGTAGCATGCAATAGGTGAACTAGATGAAGCTATCCTAGCATGGCAAACATGTGAATCAATATTATTTTGCAAAGTAATGTTTTTCTTTAAACAAACATTTAATTCTTGTGAAATTAAAGCAATTTTCATTTTTAAAGAATCATTTTCTTTTAAGACAAAATTGACTTTTGAAGACAAGTTTTCATTTTTCTTTAAAACATCATTACAATCATTTGTAGATTTCAAAAATTCATTTTCTTTTAGTGCAAGATCAAGTTGAGATTTCAATGAATCCCTCTCATTTGAAATCTCATCTTTCTCTTGCAAAACCATGTCAAGTCTAGAAAGCAAATTTTTATTTTCATTGTTAAGTCCTATACTTTTCTTTTTCAACAAATTATATTTTTCTATTAATTTTTCATAAACAATAGAAAGTTCTTCATTCAAGGCATAGGCATCAATATTCTCATCACATGAAGAACTGCAATCTAATTGAGATTCCGAATGTACCTCAAGGGAGTTATTCCCTTGGACCATAAAGCATTGTGACTCGGATTCTCCACTAGATTCATCTTCCATGATGGGTAGCATTTGATGCTCGGAGGAAGTCAACTTGTTCCACACTGCAAAGCGGAACCAAAGTTAGAAACAATAGAAAGATATTCTTTAGAAAGCGTGCTTCTAATAGCCTCAAGAGCTTGTGCATTGGCCCCTATATGATTGCGGTTACCAAGATAGCATTTCTTGGTAGCGGCAAGGAACACATGCAAGCCTAGGTTTTTAAATACATGGACATCCTAAGTTTCCATATGTCAATGTTGGAGACATCGAACATGGGAGGTGACATGCAATCCATGAGTGTGTGCAAACAATATATATGTGCAAAATGCAAATGGTAGATTAGCAAATTAAGATTCACTCCTAGGTGGTTAAACCTAAGTATCAGGAGCGGAGGCTCTGATACTAATTGAAATCACCTAGGGGGGTGAATAGGTGATAAGGCTAATTTAAAAACTAAATGCGGAATTAAAAACTAATTGCAACAAAACTTAGTGCAACCAACGAGTGTAGCCAAATTCCCCGTGAAGGGCTCTGGACTAACTCCTCTTGATTCCTCTGAATAAGAGTTGAGGCGCTATATGAAGCTCTCGTGGTTAAGCACAAGTGAGGCACACACAAACAATCCAAGCATATAATGATAGGCAATATGAATCAATGCAAGGCACAACACAAGCATATAATATATGACAATATGAATGATCCAATACACAAATAAAGAGAGAGGGTTAAGAGACAATGGATCAAACGCAAACACAAAGATATGTTTCGAGGTTCGAGCCCCTAGCTGTACATCCCCGCCTTCACCGAGAAGGATTTCTAATCCACTAGGAGTACCGAACTCCTCTCTCAACCAATACAATGCCACCGAGGCAATACAAACTCAATCCACCTCACAAAGAGGGATAGGCCCTTAGCCAAACAACCACAAATCACCTCTACCGAAGAGGGATACAAACCAACACTAACTTCACCTCACCAAGAGGGAGTAAACCAACAATCTCAACCTCTACCAATGAGGGAGCAAACACCAACCCAATTCCACCTCTACCAAAGAGGGATACAACAAGAAAGGGTTTACAACTTGGTGGTTTCCTCAACCACAAACAATTTTCCCACAAAAAAATGATCCTAATAGAATAGGATAGAAGATAGCTCAAGTGTGAAAATCAAGGTGTTTTTGAAATTAAATAACAAAGAAAAACTACTTGGGAAACCTCTTGTGAATGATAGAAATGAAGATCCAAAACAATATCCCAAAAACCTAGTTTTCTTTGAATTTTTCAAAACCCTTGAAAACAAAACAAAGATGAAATCTTTTAAACTTTAAACACTTTTGAAATCTTATAAAAACACTTCAGAAGGTAGGAATTTTTCTTGTTAAAAATCTTGGCCAAAATCCCAAAGGAATGGGGTTTATATAGGCCCAAACAGAAAATTAGCCGTTGGCTATTTTTACAGCCACATACGGCTGGCGGTCGACGCCCGGTCGACCGCCAACAGTCATAATTATGACCGTTGGAGACCTGCGGTCGACCGGCCGGTCGACCGTAGAAAAACAGAGAGCAGAGCTCTCTGGTCCGTCGATCGCCTGGTCGACCGGTCCAAGTGCCTGGCCAATGTGCACAGGCTTGTGCACGTCGGTCGACCGCCCGGTCGACCGACTCTGGGGTCCGGTCGACCAGTCGGTCAACCGCCAGAGCCTGTCAGGCAGAAATCTGGGTCAGAAAAACTTGTTAAAAAAATATTCTAATAAATCCCATAAATCTCTTAAAAATCCACAAAAATAGTTTCTAACATTTTATAAGATATACAAACATGTGTTAAAAATTTCAACACAAATATCAAACATTTTGGACTATTTTTGTGTCTTATAAATTTTATCAAAATCCAAAAACTGTATTTTACCAAACTTTGATTTTTCAATAGGAAATCTAATTTTTCCTAAAACTCATTTAAATACAAAAACATGATACTTAAAAACATTTAGGCATGATGCATATGGACATAAGTCCAATATACATGAAACATATATATATCATTGTTTTTGACTTTAATTCCAAAAATATGTTTTGTAAAAATATCAAAACACCAAACCTCATGAATAGGTAAGTCAAAATAAGTTTGTCTAGGAAGTTAAGCATGCATATATATAGAATGAATTTACTATACATAAACCATTTAAACTTGTTTTGATCTAACTATTCATGAAAACCAATATTAGTTAAACCAAAAATCGAAAACCAATATCCAAAACATAAAACGTGTGTGTATTGTGAACTTGAGCATATCACACTATCTAATCTTTACACATGGATCTAAAACACAAACTAAATTAGGATACCTAAGTCTTCTTGACGATCTCCATCTTCAAGTCGACTCGATTCAAAACTCTATGATCCACCGAGCTTGACTCCAACGAGTGCTATATATGATCTTGATGCTCGAGCTCTGAAAACACCATGTGAAAGCTTCCAAACCATCTTGTTGAAGCTAATCACCTACTAATATCTTGAATAAAGATCTGAAACTAAAATCACAAGATTATTAGTACACATAACTATATGAGTTAATCATCATCAAAACTAGAGTGGAAGGCCACTGGGCCAACACACCCAGGTATTATCTGAATGTTATCTCTATAAATGTATGTGTTAATCATCCTGCGATGAAATGATTGTATGTGTGGCGTATAACCGTACGGGGTACATGGTATAATATGAAGGTTTACTTATTTAGATTATCCCCTTGACGTACCAGTTCCGCGTAGTTAAAGGCCGAACATATATTGTCATGTCGTCCCCATCTATTTACATTACGTCTTACAATATTGCACCTAATATTTAATTCAAGTTGCATCATTGCATGTTTGTATGCGCATCGTCCCTCCGCTGTGGGATTTCCCCCACTCGGAGCCCTATCAAATTTCATACTCTACTGCTGGGATTTCTCCCACTCGAAAGCCTAACTGTAGGGATTTTCCTCTCTCAGAGTCGCAAATTCACAACTCCGTCGATGGGTCACACCTCCATTCAAAAGCATACGTGAATCTAACTCCGCAGCTGAGATTTTTCCCACTCGGAGGATAAAATTTTGTAAGTATTGCTGACACTTGGATACCACAAACCTACCAAACTATCCACATACCAAATTAAATATCCCGAAGTGAAAGATAAGCACTCCGAGGACACACAATCATTTCCAAACAAAATAAATTGTAAAGTAAGCTACGCAAGTTCCAAACAAACATTTCTATTCCAAAAGTATTATACATTATTTATTGCAAGTCATTCCATCCGAATCCATACTTGATTACATCCAATAAGAGTAATACAAGTTCTATCCCACATTTGTGTATTTGTCTATTTGAAAAGGAATACAAATAATTCAGATCCCGCCTATCAAATCCCGCCATCAAACAGATTGATGCTGAAGCAAACAATGATCTGCTTATCAGAGAACATTTTGTGGAGGCACGATCATATTGCTCGCACCACCAACCCTGGGCCCCGAGGATGAGGTCGGAAAGTGCTTCATCAGCGGCATCTCGACACATCCTCCTCAGTGACTGTTCAGGATAGTCCCCACTCCTATCTCATTCATGCTATTAGGAAAAAGAACTTCGAGCACCAAGATAAGAATCGATTTAGCCCAATCACAGATTAGATGAACAAATTAAGTCAAAGTAAGAGTCCAATATATCCTTCCTGATAGCAGAGTCTTGTCGCGAAAACTGATGTTATGCGACAAGCTCATCATGAAGACAGATATATTGCGCCAACCACTTCCATCATCTCCATCGTCTCCCTCTTTTTCCTCCATCGGACGAAGAAAAAGAAAGACATCATGACCCACCAGAGTAAAAAGTTTGGAAGCAAGGATTTTTCAGAGAAGAAGAAAAGCAATTTCCACCTTAGGGCTCCACCCTACTTATAAATGGGGAAGGAGTTAAAAAGTCTCCAATTCAATTTTCTAATCTCTGAAAAAGTCAGTCCACATCCCAAGATACTCGGTCAACCAAATTGACAAGATATCAACCATCGCTGTCACACGATCTCAGTCATTATGTGTTGCGCGTAGGACAACAACCTCTCTAAGGAATTTACCAACCAGGCGGGAGACAGATGCAACCGGAGATGTACCAACACGACAAGAACAGAGAACAATAGAGAAAAGCAATCAACATAGTATTTAACGAGGTTCGACAACGTGCATAAGTCCTCGGGGCAAAGGAGAGAGAGATTTTATTGATTCAACAATCAATTACAACTTATTCCTTCTTCAAGGAATTTCCAATGGAGATTTTCAGTGGGATTTCTGGGATATAATACATGAGGGCTCTTGCCCTTATTTATAACCACAGAGTCCCTGGGTTTTAGGAAACCCCAGCTGAATTCGATCCCAAACAGAAAAGGAATCGGAATCCTAAAAGGAAAGCCAAAACGCGTCTGTCGGTCGACCAACTCATGTCCACGGTCGACCGTGTAGTCGACTGGACCCAAACCGAGAAGAGCATGCTTTCAGTTGGTTGACCAGACGGTCGACCGTTTCATGCCACGGTCGACCGCGCGGTCGACTGGGCTAACCCTGTACATGTCGTGCACACCGGTCGACTACCCAGTCGACCGATTCCTCCTCTGGTCGACCGGGCGGCCGACCGAGGTCATTCTAGACCTGCTTCACTTGTTGTTTCTCGCTCCTTTGTCTTTCGATCTCTGTGCTACCTTCTTTCATCTCTATCTCCTCTCTCCCTACAATACGTGCACAAGGTTAGCCCGGTCAACCGCCCGATCGACCATGGCATGAAACGATCGACCGCCCGGTCGATCGACTGAAAGCAGGCTACTCTCGGTTTGGGTCCGGTCGACCGGCCAGTCGACGGACAGACGCATTTTGACTTTCCTTTTGGGATTCGGATTCCTTTTCTGTTTAGGATCAAATCCAGCAAGGGTTTCCTAAAACCCAGGGACTCTGTGGCTATAAATAAGGGCTAGAGCCCTCATATATTGTATCCCACTGAAAATCTCCATTGAAAATTCCTTGAAGAAGGAATAAGTTGTAATTGATTGTTGAATCAATAAAATCTCTCTCTCCCTTGCCCCGAGGACGTAGGCATGTTGCCGAACCTCGTTAAATACTGTATTGATTGCTTTTCTCTATTGTTTTCTCTGTTCTTGTCGTATTGGGTACGTCTCCAGCTGCATCAGTCTCCGTCTGGTTGGAGGATTCCTCAGAGAGGTTGTTATCCTGCGCACAACATTATGGTGCCAAGATTTGAAAAGATATCAGTCACAAACTTCATGCCAATCTAATCTATCAAACGTCAGCTGTCATTCAGCCACGGATTCTTCAGGTGAAATCCAAAATATCTGCATTAATGAATCAGATCCCTCTCTGCCCACATGTATCAACTCAAGGACAAGGCATCGTTTTTCATTGATAATTCAAAGGGGAAAACTTACAAAATTTGTAGAAAATTTCAAGTAATAAGAATGAAAATTACAAGAATTCTCTACTGAGATTCTAGGAAAGTGTGACGGTGAGAATCTAATAGTGCGCGATCACTTTATTCCATTGACGATGCGAGCATTCAGTTTTCGAGTACTGCTTAGGAGTTTCCTTCTCGCCTGGTTCCGAAAATTCCTTCGAGAACGGAAAATCGTAGGGAATTAGCACCCTGAATTAGAGAACTAAGTCCCTGAAAGCTTAGAAGTTAGAAAATAATCTCTTAATTTGTCAAAACTCTTCTATCTTATCCTTTTTAATCTGTTTTCGCTGCCCTGAACTCATCCACATTTGAGCTATTTATAGGCTCACAAGGGTGTAACTGCCCCTAAAATTCAGAAAGATTGGTAACAATCTGCGAGCCTCGTGCAAGGCTCATAAAAGCTCTGCGTGAGGCTAAAAAGCTTCCTGCGAAGTTAAATGCAAGACTCGTGTGAAGTTAGATAGGCTAGCGTGAGCCTATGACAACCGTTTTGGCTTGGCCATCTTCACTTAATGTGGGATAAAGTGGTGAGGTGTAACCGCCCACTTATAGTAGCATTAACCTCACTAAAGTAGTGGGGTTACCCGCTAATTGAATTGGTTAATTAATGACCTGGAGGTCCAAAGCAAAGCTGAGTAAATATTCAAGCGAAGCTACACAGTGTTTCAAGAGAAGCTAACACAAAACTTTAGGCGAATCTATAAGTTAGCTCTTGGGTAAGCTGTTTCTAAGCTTCATGCGAAGCTAAAAGTGAGCCC